>LPNX010951356.1:17969-60300 GCA_001517045.1 Pseudotsuga menziesii | reverse complement strand
GAAGATGCGGTGTGTTAAAGAATCAGAAGATTAGGGAAAATTAAGATATTACGAGGTGATCAACCATAATCTAGAAAATCATAAGTATCTCTCTTTTTTTACTAATATAAAGAGGAAAATCAACATTCCTAAAATAAAACATAAGGCATTGGACAACTCCTAAAACATCGTGGAATGAGAGAATTTGTCATATTTATGACAATAAGTGAGTGAAAAATATATAAAAAAACACTTTCTAATAGAATATTTGAATATACCTACATTAAAATATAATTTTAAAATATTTGCTACAGTACTTACATTTCTAACCTTTAACTCATCACAACTATGATGAGTTAAAGCTTTTCATACACATAATAATTTTTTTATAAAAAAAAAATCCTAACTTCTTATAAGATCCATTAAATCAAACTTAGTTCCACTGGACATCATCATCATCATATGGTTGTTCATACTCACACGGATTGAGAACTGAACAACTTGTACATATGAGTTACATCTTCCCTTTCTTTTAATTAATGTTATTATTTTCTTTTAATTATTAAAAATATAATCATTATAATAATATTAAAAAAAAATTTAAAAATAATTATTTTGTTTTTAAAGAAAAATATAAAATTATATTTATATTTAAAAAAATATACATATTAAGATGCCCATAAGATTATTCATAAAGAGAGATACAAAAACACAAAAAGAGGACCAAACTATCTTTTCAGTTGATACAATCAAGTCTTATATCAATACAATCATTTATTTTGGCAAAAAGAAACAACAAAACTGGAAGAGGAAATAGAACTGAGTCCGCTAACTTCTTGGACAAGATCAAAAGGAGAAAGCCACAGTATCCACTTCTTCCTCATTCACAAATTTAGAAAAGCATAAAGTGCCCATCTGCATGGATAAGACCTCCTTAGAAATTTCATTAGCCTTCCTATTAAGCTATCTGTAAATATGGGTGAAATTTGTCCACTAGAACAACTAAAGAGAATCCTAAATTTGATGGAGAAGGCGTCAAAGCCTTATATATATATATATATATCATTTTTCCTATTATCCCAATCTATCACAACTTTCGAATCACCCATTACTTGAATGTTGTTAACTCTTTTTAAATTTGAGAAGTGAAGTAACGTCCATAAAGTTGTGAACTCTGCCTTCATGTTAGTTCCCCCGCTCGGGGTGTAACAGATAAGAAAATAGTGGGACTAGATCACATAAAGGGATACACTAAATCTGCATATAGTTGAACAACCTTGACTGGACCCATTGAAATAACCCCAAGGATTTAAGTAGTCTAAATAAGGCATGCCAGGTACACGAGGCTTAGGATCTTTTCGCTCCACTTTGAACTCTCTTGAAATATTTAAGATCGGTCATGTTGTTGGGGCCACATGAACATCACAAATCCTGAAAAATACTAGAGTTTTGAGACCACCAGATGTTGTATACAAAAATGCTTGGAAATGCTTTGTAATTTCTTACTATCATATCCCAATACCATGATTGAGATATACAAAAATGCGCAGAGTACGTGGAGGGGGGAGATTCAGGATGGCTTGAACCTCCAAAAAAACATAGAAAACATCATTAAAACACCGCCTTGGTTAGATTATTTTTAACATATATCAACATATTTATCTACATTATTTCATGTTAAGGTGTCAACATCCATACTTGTAGACAATGAATAAAAAATCACCACTAATCGGTGAAATCCTTATTAACATATATCAACATATTTATCTACATTATTTCATGTTAAGGTGTCAACATCCATACTGGTAGACAATGAATAAAAAATCACCACTAATCGGTGAAATCCTTAATCTTATAAAGTTCAAATTTCTTTGTCGCCATGTTAAAGTTCAATTGTCTTTCAACCTATGTTAAAGTAGGTTTTATAAAATTAGGTTTGAAATATACTTATAGAAAACAAACATAAAGGACATAATTGAAATAAATTTAAACATCTTTATATATACCATTTTGAATATTCAAATTTATATCCAATGAATGAGTTGATAACTAGAAGAAAGCTTTTGGGTGCCACAACAACCCAAACCTACTTAAAAAGATTTGAAATAAATTTAAACATCTTTATATATATTATTTTGAATATTCAAATTCATATCCAATGAATGAGTTGATAACAAGAAAAGCTTTTGGGTGCCACAACAACCCAAACCTACTTAAAAGTAAGGTAGAACATTGGATACGTGCATAACTAATTGATTTAGACATCTGTAATCACAAAATCCCGGTAAGGATTTTATGAATATAATAATATGGGAAATGGTATCGGTTATCACAAAATTTATGTGTAGGATTTTATAAATATAATGATGTAAGGATTATTTTTCAATCTTTGTAAAGTGGTAAGTTATGTTTTTATCTTAATGTATTTATTGATAAAAATGTTTCATGGATGCGAGTGTCACATGTTTTGATGTTGATGATTATGGCCTTGGGTGGTGGGCTGACAGGGTGGCGAGGATGTCACCTCGCATTAAGGGCTTTTGTCATCCCCCAAGTTGTAGTTAAGGCTCACCGATGATGAGGTCGAGGGTATTTGCGCTAGCAAGGAAGGAAGTTTTGAGAATTTGCACTCAGCATCTAGAGATGGCCCTGCAGTCATGTCAAGGGTTGGGAATTTGCTTCTCTTGCTCCTACCTGTGAAAAAGGTGGAACCTTCGAGTTGCCCACCACAGAAGACAACGAGGAATTAGAGTGTGCAGCCATTTCCTTCTACAGAAAGACGATTGGAAGCAACACCATCTCAATTCCACAATAACCCAATGCTCCTGAGTTGTTTTATGTTTCCCGAGGTAGGCGAATGCATGTTTGTGTATTTCACATGATTACAAAAAAAATCATTTTATAATTGCTTCTACATAACATAGATATATCTATGTAGGTGAGCAAAAACTGGGTATTGTTTTCCCGAGGTTTCTAGATACTTTCAAAGATCATTCTTCGTTATGAGGGCGCTCAGGGCGTAGATCAGAGAGCCCACGGGAGGAAGAAGAAGAAGAGGAGGACTCAAGTGAAAAGGTGAGGCGAGTGAGGAGGGGAGACATAATAGCGATATTTTCATGAGAAACCCACTGGTGCTATAATGATGGGAACGAGCCTCTCTAAATCATAGCCATTGTAGACATAGGAAACCCTCATAAACAGCTCGGGCGCAAGAGTTACCGTGTAAGCATCCCAACAAATTAAGTAATGATAATATTCAGTTAGGTATATGACAATTGCTTTCGTTTCTTTTAGATATGACTATATGCATATTGTACAACCATCCTCTCTGAATGGCCCTCCATTCCAATTGCCTTTATCTCCACTGCCTAACCCCCTTCCTCCGATGAGATAGGTAGACTAAGTAGCCTAGGTGGACCGTGGGAGACTGGGAGTGCTGATTCAAATGATTTTGACCCTAGTAAATGAATGGAAATTGGAATAAATCCTAGAATCTTGGACTAACTAGTATAGGATATGTTTCATGAGCACAAACAAAGGGTGGCATGCTGCTAGTTTACTACCAAACATCTGTCATCCCACTCTTGTGGTGGTGATAATAGAAATGTCTAGCACTAGGTGAAATTCTAGTCTGGAAACTTACATACCCTGCATTGGACCAGGTTCGGTTCAAATCTAGCAAATATTTCTCAATGCATTGTAAATTGCAACTTGTAAGTTGTAACCCAAAAAACAACACCATTAGTTTTTCCTTACAGAGCCTTAACAATGGAGGGTTATCAAATCAATTCACCATCCATAGATATGACTCATATGAGTATTTAATTTCACATCATGTACTCAAATACTCAAGTGACTTGTAAGTTGTGAGATCACGTGACTCGGTGCACAATAATATGACAGATGGAAAATCGAGTTGGCAGGTGGCATCATCTCATACCAAGATTTAATGAAGTTGGTGAATCAATAATGCATGCTAATTCCATTAAATGCTTTGAAAGTGAACATTGAATCGTGAGTCACGATCCTAACTCACAGACTTGAACTTGGCACAAGGAAGCCTAGTGGCCCACCGTGGTTCATGTCGATTGGGACTGAGATCCTCATCCATGATATGACTATTCAAGGGCACGAGTCCCGACTCTCCCATAGTCCACTGAATCCCTGGATAGGCAAATTTTGTAGCTACCCTTCTGTTGCAAAGTTACCGAGGCTTACTCAATTTCATTATTGAAGTGCTGGAAATGAAACTATTTTTTTTTTGCATAGTAAACTTCCTTGTGGACTTCTATGACTTTTAAAATGGCCTTTGAAAGGCTCTAAAGACTTCAAATTTGAAGCCTGCTGGCAGCCAATCATATCATTAATAAAGAATCTCCATTACAATGCGTGAAATTAATCATGCAATATAAAGGAGCTTGGTATTTATACTAGCAACAATCATATATATTTGAAACTGCACATCAAATTAAATTACTTTTGCTTTTTGTGTTTATGTTACCAGATCGAGCCTTTACTGGGCATGGTTCACAACTCAACATTAGCTTGACTTTTACCTACAGTATGAAGTTCTATTTTCACATGGACGAGTAGGATAAAGTACAACCAAATTGTCCACCTTTTTCCACTAGGTTTTCAATAAAATTGGTCAAAATGGTTCTAGAAAATTGCTATTTCATTAATTATACAAATTAAACAATGGAATTTACCTTCTAGCCGATTTTAAAACCACCGAGATCATCAAAATTGCAATTTATACAGTTCAACTGCAATTTCCACAATATTTCTCTGCCAGATTCAGTGGGGCTGGGCGATTTTAATTGTCTGTATGCTCCCCACATTACCATGAGAGTAAGTGCAGTTATCTCATGAGTTTAGATGAGTTTATTAAAAGTTTGACTAGGCATTTTTGCATCTCTACTTCCATGAAGTTCCATTATCATACCCACTGCACATTACCATGTCATTAATTATAGTTATCACATGAATTGATATAGATAATATATTTTTCTCAATCTTCTCATTTAAAAAAAACCACTGGCATTATGATGCCATTAATTACAATTATCACATAAATTAATATAGATAGTACACTTTTCTTAATCTACTACTATTTAAAAACAAAGGCACTCAACTTCTATCCATATTTAAGCAGTAAGGCGTTTTTCTATAAAATAGAGTTTCCAAAAATAGTGTACTCTTTTGTCGTCCTTCCATTGTCATTCTTTTGTCCTCTAGTTTCTTTGTTTTCCTAGTTTCCAAAAATAGAGTTGATTCTCTGGTCTCGACTCCGTCCTGCCAGGGTCTGCTTTTCGAACATGCCACTGCTCTGTGATCGCCGTCCTGCCATCCTGAGAGGCTTTGCTTTAAGAACACGCCACAGTGGTAGGTAAGGCATAGCTGAGAACATTCTTCATTTCTTTTCCACGACCCAGAACGATCTTGAGGTCGAAGGGTCCGCTTTTCGAACATGCCACTGCTCTGTGATCGCCGTCCTGCCATCCTGAGAGGCTTTGCTTTAAGAACACGCCAGTGGTAGGTAAGGCATAGCTGAGAACATTCTTCGTCTCTTTTCCACGACCCAGAACGATCTTGAGGTCAAATGCTTCACTATGTCGAGGTCAAATACTTCACGATGTCTCGAAGGCTGCAAAATTCAACGCTTTGAAAGCATGCAAACATCGAACCAGTAATAATAATCACAGGTATTTAATTATAATCTCTCCACATACTTAGGTATTTAATTATAATCTCTACACATATTTAAGCACTGCTGCTTTACATTAATTGAAATCCTTATTCTGTGGGTTGGAAAAGGCCAAAAGAAGCTTGAGCAGAAAGAGTGTATTTTTGCACCTTTGGTAAGGTGGAAACAGAAAAACATTTCATTTTAGAGTGTGAAGCCTTTAAGGACAATAAGGACAGGTAAGCAAATGTCTTGACGGATAAATTTTGGGATGATTTATTTGACGAGACTATGGAAAAATTGGGACTCTCATCATCAACTTGAATAGACAAAAGATTGAATTGCAGAAAACAACGTCCCAGTTGGTCTGTCCCTATGGTATTCTCAGCCTTGCAAACATTAAAATATTTCCTTCGTACCTTCCCAAGTTGCTTTCTGTAATTTGTAATTTGCAGTGTGGAATGGATTGGAGAAAGAAAACAAGGAAATTTTCTCGTCTTATCTCAAAAACATGAAAAACAGAAAAGAAGAGGGTGATTACTGTACCCAGGCGACGCCCAACAGATGTTATCAGCGGCTGAAGTACTCCATCAGAGACTCGATCAAGATTGTTCTAATTGCACACCAGAGACGTGAACCACTTTAACAAACTCACAGATGAATAAGGAGCGAATTGTTTGGAATCTTTCCTTATGATTTTCATGGTTCGAATTGTTTGGAATCTTTCCTTATGATTTTCATGGTTTGGTTTGTTCATGTACAGTTTACCAACAGCGGGAAACTGAATTATTTATGGTGTTTGTATCAAATATAGTTTTCATCTGTAAAACCTGTTCGCATTTCTGTTTTTTTTCCTGTTATTTCTATTTATGATTCTGCTGCACAACCAGCTGCAGCATAGTGTGTATACTCCAAGTATTGGAATCGAAACATGGTTCAGTCATATTAGGATAATTTACTTTTGTAGATTTGAAATTGACCATGGAATATAAAAGGGTTGTTCATTTTAACATTGAATTTATTTAGGAAGCATTAAACAGGGAAACTCATACCTTATATGTTTGTATATTTAGGCCGATAGGCGTTTGGTCGGTTTTTCAAAAAAATTGTATTTTTTAGTCATCCGTCCATCCAATCTAATTTTTACACTTGTTCTCCTGATTTTCCACTGGTTTTTTCGTTTACCGGCTGTGAAATTTTCCGCCCCCTCGGACAATGCTTGTTTCTGAAGTTTCTCTACCTCGCCAATTTACATTTAACATCAAATCAGCCAAAATTGGCAATCGGCAATACCCGGCTGATAGTAGTACTAACTGAATCAGACATTCATTGGAGCCAATTCAAAGGAGGAAGTTGTTACTGATTTAATTTCCACCTTGCCTAGGAGGTCGTTGCCACAACAAGGAGGGGCCCTAATCACAGGTGCTACAGGTCACAGGAACGAACATTCGGCTGAGGTACGAGAGAAAAAGATGAAGACCAAAAGGAAAGGTTTCACTTTGGTAAGAATTGGGACAATTGATCTTTTGTATTCTGATCTCAAGGTTACCAAACTAAAAATTTAGGTAATTTTCATGAAGATATGTATAAACCATATTTCATTCAGTCTTTCCACGCCTACTTTAACTATAATTAGTTATTTCGGTTTCTTATGGGCTTCTATCATTTTCACCCTAGTCTTATTCATTAGCTCGAGCAAGATACAACTTATTTGAAATGAAGGAAGGGGAAAGAAACCCTCTTAGTTCACTATTTAATTTCAATAATTTTGTGGATTCTCTCTATATTCATTTCTGATCATTGAAATTCATAGCAAATTCAGGGTACTATCCAGGATAGCTATTATCCCTACTTATTCCGTTGAATTGAAATGATTGAGGCTTTGCAATTCGGAATTGTGTTAGGTCTAATTCCTATAACTTTGGCCAGATTATTCGTAACTGCATATTCACAGTACCGACGTGGTGATCAATTGGATATTTGATTTGGAAATATCCTCCCATTTCATTGGCCTCCTACTTTTCCTGGGAGGTCAGATTCCATTGCTCGTTCTAGTTGAAATGAATTCTCCATAATTTAGAGGGTTGGATTTGATAGGAACACAATCATGCTCGGAAGGGAAAATACCTATCTAGAGATAAAGGGAAGGGAAAATACCTTTCATTTATACCAAAACACTTTCGCATCTGATATGATTCAATTATTTGATGTTCCATTCGAATCGATATCAAATGATCTTTCGTGTAGGGTCTATTATCTAGAAGATAACTATTAATTAGCAAAATTTGGTGCTGAAACATCTTTTTCCTGTTCTATAAATAGGACCACAGCCCGTATCACATTATACATATATTCATCAGTTCCGAGTTTCCCCTAGGATTTTCACTGTTAATACAGTTGAATCACTTATGCATTATGATCGATAAGGAGAATTTACAATGCAAGATCTAAAGACATATCTTTCCACAACGCCTGTGTTAGCTATTTCATGGTTCAGTTTTTTAGACGGTCTATTGATAGAAATCAATCGTTTTTTTTCAGATGCTCTGACTCTTAATTTTCCCTCTTTTTAAATTTTGTCCTCCCCTTAAAGCCAAGGTCAAAATGATTGTGCTGGATTTATTTCTCCTACCTCTCAATTAGTGGATTCAACCCAAAATAGATCTAAATTTGGGGATGGAATGGGGGGAGGGTGTAGAATCAAAGTAGAAATAGAAATCCAAAGGTTCTTTCCACATTCAATTTTGTAAGTACAATTGAACACTCCTGATCAAGGATTTTTTTACTTTCAATTGTATCATCGTGGGATCTTCGGCTATCAACTTCTATCCCTCTTTCCTCTTTCTTTTTTAAATCGAAAAGCAAAGTAGACCCAATATCCAAAGTAAGTTTATGGCCAAGAGTGGAGATGTAAGAGTAACAATTACTTTGGAGTGCGCTAGTTGTACCCAAGATAGTGTTTATAAAAGATTCCTGGGGATTTCTAGATATATGACTCGAAAAAATCGACGCAATACACCTATTCGATTGGAATTAAATAAATTTTGTCCCTATTGTTACAAGCATACCATTCATGGAGAGATAAATAAAGAGATTAAACGTACTACTCCTACCCCAGGGATAGGAATAGATAATAGATATAAAAAGAAATGCCAATTTCAACAAGATCTTTAATGGAACAATATTTTTGAAAGATTTGGAATAAATAGTATTTAAAAGGTTCATGAAACAAACTATGTATAAACCCAAGCGATCTTTTCGTAGAAATTTGACACCAATTCATAGACATTTGTCACCAATTGAGTTGGGAGATCGGATCGATTATAAAAATATGAGCCTCATTAGTTGATTTATTAACGAGCAAGGAAAAATATTATTGAGTCGAGTGAATAGATTAACCTAAAAACAACATCTAATGACTAACGTTATTAAACGAGCTCATATTCTATCTTTGCTACCTTTTCTTTATTATGAAAACTAATTTTATCCATTTAATCAAATCGAAGTTGGATATTTGTTTGATAAAGATACAGATCTTTAGTCTATCGTCGAAAAAGTTGATAGGATTTCATTCTTGGAAAAGAATTGGATTGAATTCTTTTCATTTCGTTAATTTCCAATAAAATATTGAAAAATATTGAAATGTTTCGACCTTCCTGGAGGGAATTCTCTGGGAGAAGTTGTTCTATCCATTCCATCATTACCTATTTCTTTCATCTATACCTAACCTATTTCATCATACGATAAGTTCTTTCTTCAAGATGGTGGAAAAGTAATTACTATCTAATATAGCTATTTGTGCAAGTGTTTTACGATTTGGAAGGAACTGCCTCTTGTACAAATATTGGATAAATCTGTTATAAGAGACTCCATTGGCACAGGCTGCTGCATTGATCCGAGTAATCCACAAATGACAAAGATCTCTCTTGCATTTACCTCTATATCGATGGGCGGAAACTAAGGCTCTAGCTTTTGTGAGGATCATTTTAAATTCAGTATACATTGACTGTCATACTGCCAACATTCAGTATGATAAATTGATAATCCTAATTGCATGCTTAAATTGATAATCCTAATTGCATGCTTATGTCAGTGCTGAATAAGGATGAAAGAAACAGGAAGGCTAAGTAGTTGCTCCCTTCATCTAAAGTCTCTTATGCTTGTCTGAAACCTTTACTAAAACGTGCAGATATCTTGAGTTAAACAATGATCTCATAATAGTGGGATACTAGCCATGGTTATATGCACTTCTCTTTGAGTTAAAAGTTGCCACTGTACGATACTATTGGATATGATGCTACGCTTAAAAGTTTGCAGGGGAGTCAATAGATGTGGTGTGTGTGTCTTTGTTTGGCAGAGTGTGTCCCCTAGCAGCATTGATATGCTAGGATCTGGAGGACCTTGCCAATAAATATACTTTTAAATTACTATGCCTGCATTTTAGAAGAATTAAAGCAATTCTAAAAATCATAATAGAATCTCAATCTAAGGGCAAAACACAGTATTTAATTGTATGAGATGCTTATTTGGATTACCCAGACCCCATTAACCCAAGCCACTGTGAATTTATATACACAGCTACTCACCCATTGCATTTGCATTTGGATTTGTCATCTTACTAAATTAAATGTACCTTGATCTTTATTTGTTTCTGATAGTGAATTTAAGTAGACAACTACTCACCCCTTCTATTTGGTTTTTATGTTTATCCTCCACAAATGTTTGACTTTGCAGACAAATACATGGGAGGTCACAGTGATAACCTAGGAGTTTGGCCATTTTACTGCAACTTTAGCTGATACCAAGTAAGTTTTTTCTTCTCTTCATATAGTTTACACGTGTGAATGTTCCATCAAAAGGCCAAATCTAATTGTATAGTTTCTCGTAATAGAGATTCAAAGTACAAGTCTCCATAATAAATATCAATAGCAAGTCGGAAGTAGAGGCAGGCATATAAGTATCAATAATAAATATCAATAGCAAGTCGGAAGTAGAGGCAGACATATAAGTATCAATAGCAATGGTTTCTGTAGTGGCAGGTCTAGGACTAGCAGTAGTAGAAATACAGCATCAGCAGCATTACCTGTGCTTACAGATACACATAAAGACCCAGAACAACTACCAATAGCAAAGTGAGTAATGGGAGCAACAGTATTTTTGATTGATTTGGCTGGATGTTGGTTTCCCCACCTTTCAATATCGGGATATAAAGAAGTGGTTTCCCCAACAGTATCTAGTTTATTACATGATATGGCTCAATCCATGACGGATGGTTCCAGTTGATTTCAAAACCTTTGGCAACCGTGCATTTAAATGAGAAACTGAGTGGGTTTTTATAGGGTCGGATATAATCTATATGGGTTCAAGAAGTATCATTTGGGCTTGCTTGAACTCAATTCATGTGTCTAATACCTGAGAATCCAAGAACTAAAAGGCTATAAGAAATAACTCAAAATGTGACTGTAAGCAGGACAAAGAGAAAGAGAGAGTTCATACCGGTCCATACTTCTGTTTCCTGATCTCGAAGAATATCCTAGTAGAATGATGGTTGTCATCCAAATTGGTAAAGCACAACAAGTAGCTCTAGGCCTTATCAAATTTTCGGTTTCCAGGCGATTACAAGGTCTTCAAGACACTTCAGTTCAAAGTAAAGACCAAATTCTTTCTCCAACCTGGTGCATAGACCTGACAATTATAAGCACAACACGTTCCCAAAAACTATTGAAAAAGAATAATTGAAAATAGGTCAGCGCAAAACTCCACCACCTTTCGGGAGCCCAATTCTTCAATTTTGGTCACCTTTGTGACCAAGAGACAGGTTGTCCTATCATTTGCATGAACAATATTGAGGAAAAACTATACCAATTTGCAACCTGTGCATTAGATCCAAAGCTATCACTCAAGCAAAAAACCTGAAATAGGTAAGATGCCTAGGATTCACATCGATTGGGAAAGAACCTTGGAAGATGTTTCAACCACGTTGAATGCAAGTTTCTGCTAGAACGAACAAGAACCTGATCGAACAAGGACCTGATCGTGGCCATGGTAGCCTCCTCTAGCATCTTTGCTAGTTAATCGAGGGTACTAGGCCCTCCTTGAGAGAACGAAGAAGAACCTGATCGAACAAGGACCTGATCATGGCCATGGTAGCCTCCTCGCATCAAGTATAGAGTGATGGTGCATATAAGGTCTCTTCAAAACCGTACGGGAAGAGGGAGGGACTTGGCCTGTCAATCTTGTGCCAAATGGTGGCCTGTCAATATTGTACTAAATGGAGATACAGACACATGGTATCAATGACCAAGACATGTGCACTACATGCACCGCAAACAAGCTATGAAGTGTGAGAGGAAAGCCATATACCTGAACTACATTTTATAAACATGAAATGCTAGCATTAGTCTCGTCTGGATTTAGTTATACTGTGTAATACAACCAACGCCTAACAAAACTATAGCAAAACAATGACCTTGCCTCGGGATGAGGCTAACTAAGAGGTCTAAATTGTTGATTCGTAGAAAAAATTAGCATTCATTATCTGATTGGTTGACTAAAACACTGGAAAATAAAACTTACAATTAAATGTTTTGAATTTTGTACCGTTTAATGGAAAACGACGGCAAACCGATTACTATAGTCCTTGCTAGCCCGGGGCAGGGACTAATAATGAATGGAATTTGGATTACTTAGCAAAGAATATATTATTTTGATTTTTATTGTACTTCTACAATAGTTCAATGAAAATAATTTTATTTACCCTTTGTTTCCTATTTCAATGAAAAGAATTTGATTTACCCTTTGTTCCCTCTGGTTAGCTACTATACTAGCTATGCTGTGGATGGGAAGCAGTGAAAGTTACTCAACCATTCAAAATAGAATTGATGTTTTGTTCAAGTTGGAGGAGGAACGAGACAAAGAAAAACAAAATTTTGTCGCCTAGTAGAAAATTGTTAAATGTTGGTTTAACAAGAGCCACGCGGTGGCAATGTCCCTAACATTGTCATGTGCTTTTTTGTAGAAAGTTGTAGTGAGGAGGAATTTGGTTATAGGTAAGGATAATTGATGGATAATTCTTAGACTTGTGTTTTTTAGACAATTAAACTTCAAGAAAAACACTTTATATTTTATATTTATTTGCATGCTTTGTTGCAGTGTAATGACTTCATACCAGTTCTATAGCTTATCAACATATATTTATATTTCTCATTGTCCTAAAATTATGGAGATCTAAAGATCAAGTCCTAATGAGTTCCTTGGGTTTGCCAACCAATATTTTGGTTGATGATTACTACCATCATGCATCTAGAAAATAAAGGAAAAGAGGATAAATTTATAGGATGGTGGTAAGGTACTAGTAAAAATTACAAAGAAATGAGATTAATGACATGAAATACTGCAAAAAAAGATACAACAATTTGATTAACATGAAATACTACACTTTTTTAACAGTTCATAGTCAATAAGTGAATTCATAACCAAATTTAAAATAGCTAACTGAATATTACTATCACCATTGGTATTGGTTTGAGAATTCATCAAATTCAAAATTGGAATGGTAAGATTTACAAGATTAGGTTAGTATGCAAAAAAAATGAAAAGAATCAAATTCAATTGAGAATGAAAAGAACATAATTACATCTTAGAAGATGTATGTGTGATCCACAAACATTTTTTCTTTGAGCATCCATGTTTGCAAGTAATCAAGGCCCCTACCAAATATCACTCATTACAAGGTAAGCATGCATAATCATTGAATACTTGTATCATTAATAAAACCATGATCAACTATATGTTCCACACAACAAAGATTATCCATGGTTCCCTATATCACAAGCATCAATGGTTAACCAAGCTATGCACCAAGCCATCATATGTAGAAAATGAAACATCCACATAATTTGTGCATAATCAAAATTTTGTCTAAGATATATAATCTAATATACAACCACACATGTATATACTCATATTGGTCATATGACCCAAATCAAGTCTATGACATATAATTCCACACACAAGTTTGTCATACATAATCCATACTCCATCAAAACTCGCAGCTATGGGTGTCATAGACTATACCATCCAAGATGGGAAATGTCCATATAAACACAATGCGGCACACAAACTAGCTCTTATTTGACATCACGATATTAATACAACTCATATGTTTTATATAGCCACTTTACTTCTTCCTAGCTTAACTCTAGATCTATGAAATATAGGATAATTGACTTATACTCCATAGTTACACTAAGCACATAGATTACACATCACGCTCATTATTTAAAATGCAATTCACTTCTCTAAAAGTAACAATCTTTAATAACTTATCATACACCTAAACAAAACTATTAAGAAACATGAAAATTGTTAAAAAAAACATTACAATAATTTAATTTACTAAAATATTAAGAAACATGAAAATTCTTCAAAAAACATTACAGTAATTTAATTTTAAAATGTTCATCATTGTTTAACTATATCCATTTCTCCTCCATTGAGTAGTTAATTTCCATAACCTCGATCCTAATGTTTTTTTCTTAAGTCCTTAGACATATAGTGTCAATTTGTATAGTTTATAAAGTTTTCATTAGCATTTAATTTTTTTTTAATTTTTTTCTTAACATGTTGTTGGCTATCATTTGATAATGCCAGTTTTGGTCTTTGCTTTGTCTTTGGCATTTTACTATATAGAGCTTAACTGTACAAGACTTGCAAGTTTAGGATATAATCACTCTCGTCGTCATCTTCATCACCATCAAAATAAGCAACCAAATCTAAAATAGGTAAGTGAATTTCAGACTATTGAAATTGATTATGAATTCTAAATCCAAAATCAATGGTGATAGTGAATTTCAAATATATATTATTCAGAATTTGAGATTGCACTCTGAGATTCCAATAATTTTAACCGCCAAAAAATGCAAATTATTTAATGTTTAAACAACTCAGATTTAAATTCTTTTCTCAAAATCTCATCTCAAAAACTTGCTTCAACTTTATCAGATCTCGAGGGGTTGAATTGTTTGGTAGGTTGCCCATGGTTTGCTAAACATGTTGAATTTTTGAAATTTCGAGTGAAGAGAAATTTGCCTTTACATTACCCAAATGCAACATTAACTAAGGTGATAGTTTAGAGAGAATGAAATGGTGGGTCACTTCTTTTGAGGAACTGAATCTTGGTGGAGTATAACAATACCCCACTTTGACCAACCAAACTCATTTTTCATTGTTGTAGATAGATATATTTGTTTCAAATGTTGTTGCTGAGGTTACAAATTAATCTCAAGCAAAAAAAATAGCTCCGCATGGAATAGACAAATCTTATCTTAAAAATGTCTATCCAAAGTCTATTCTAACGTATCTTAACTTGTTGCAATTTTAAACAAATAGGGCACCATATTAAAATGAAATACATAGTTTAATGTATTCTTATGAATTAATCCCAATGAAGTGGTGGTGAATTTAAATGGCCCCGCATTCACTTAAAAGGATAGATTCTTTATGAGTTGAATGGCATTGTTATTATCATAATAAAGTGGCTTGGATTGAGTGTGTTGAAGATACAAGTCACAAAGAGTAGTAACTATATTTAGAACATAATAAAGAGTTTAATATACACTGCAACTACAAATAAAATGAACATCATGCTATTATGGTTGTTATTGTCATAATAAAGTGGTTTGGATTGAGTGTGTTGAAGATACAAGTCACAAAGAGCAGTAACTATATTTAGAACATGTTAAAGAGTTTAATATGCATCGCAACTACAAATAAAATGAACATCACGCTCTTGTGAATTCCCTCTATGAAAGAACAACACATTGTGCAAGATTTGTTTGTTGCAAGAGGTTTCATGAAGCAAATTACAAAAAACAAAAATGAGATTAAATAGAATTAAAAACTAGATTGTTATATAGCAAAAAAGGAGAAGTTTTCTTTTTCTTGTTTCAAGTAGATAAAAAAAACATTTGCTTAGTACATAACATGTAACTCTAGAAATTTTAAGTAGCAAAACTCCAAAGACTGCACATTGTCTAAATTCATTTGTCGAAATAAAAGACAAATTTAAGACAACTTTCTTGTCAAAATAAAAGACAAAAATACACTAACTTAAGCTAGTGTTGTGATGCAAAGTACCAGGTTGCAGTTGTGCTCTTGCAAAATGCCTCCAGAATAGAGATCCTCTTTCTTTTTTCTCTTTGAGAAAACACATATCGATAGAAATACATTTAGATAAACCACTTTCATCTTAATTTAACTAAATCCTTTGAAGGAAAAACAAAGCACATTGAGCTTACCTTTAAGCAAAAGTTTACTGGATTAAGGATAAAGACGGTAGTATGCAAGATCCTCTTTATATGGAAGAGCTAGTACATCCAACACTGCACAAGACGTTATTGCACAATGAAAGAATGTATGTTGTGCCCTGTTGTTCGATATAATACAAATGTTTCACAATACAGAGCTTTTAAAACAATGCCCTACTTTAATTCTGCAAGTCTCATTGTGAAAAAGAAATGCATATCAACAAGATAATCAATAGCTAAGATATTTTAGTGTTAAGAACTAAAAGCAGAAGCAAGCTTACATGCTGGTGGGTGAGAATATTGTTGTTTGGAATTGATGGTTTTGAAGGTTGTGTTTGTGAGACTGTGCGTGTGGCTCTTGATCACGTGCAACATCTTGGGTTAACTAAGTCAACACTCACACAAGACAATATTTCTTTTTGTTCCCACCAACCTTCAAGCATTAACAAATAACACTTTCTTTTTGTTCTCACTAGCTCTGAAGGATGGTATGGATTGTATACGGTACCATTTTTATAGAGGACTTTTTCTTTTATAAAGGCATATCACAATATATTTTTTTTCACATATAAATTAAAATCTTATTATTAATAGAAACTTGCATGAAGTTTATTTATATTAAACATGGTTGCAAATAAATTTTCATCTTGTTTACGACGACAGAACAGTGTGAAGAAAGTTGTAGACATGGGTGGAAATAAGGGTATGTTCAACTTTTGCAACATCCTTGTACATGTGAAGGCCTTCGAAGTCTCAAGATTGGTAATCTTAAAAAGACTGGGGGTTGACTGGAAACAGGTTGCAAATTTGCAAATTTCTTCTGTAGCGTCCCAAAGATGGATAGGGACTTGATATCTAGACTCCATAAACTATTTGGAGCTTTCCATCCCATGGGTTCAACTTGGCATATCACAATGTTATCATAGAAAGCAAATTACCAAAACAAAATGTTTCTTATATTGACGGTGTCTTTGGAATAAGGAGTTCAACTTGGCTTATCACAATGTTATCATAGAAAGCAAATCACACATTTTTTTTTCTTCCTATTTTGACGGTGTCTTTGGAATAAGGAACAACACACATATCATGTTAGGATATATTTAAACGGTCTTGAAAGACTAAATGGAGCTAATAGGTCAATCCTTCCAAAATTATGCAAAATTGTCCCCTAAAGTTGTTGCTTCAAAATCTGCCTTTAAAATTCAAGTTCATGTTTGAGAAACTAGAAATGGGGTAGTGGTAAGTCCTTCAACTATGATACCAAGGATTTGTACAACAAACTGAGACTCGAGATCCTTAAATACAAAATGAGGAATGAGTGATTCTTAGCAACGATGGTGAAGGAGACGCAAGACTTTGGAAAGCACACAGCTTGTTAAATGAAAAGTTTTGGATAGGTTGTTTCTCCATAAGGTTTAGCGATTCAAGACCAATAGGGCGTTTAGTATGGCGATGTCTGATTGCCAAGAACTTTTAGGCTTGGTTTAAGTAAAATACAATTCATTGTTCAGATGTTTAGTATGGTGATGTCTGATTGACAAGACCTTTTAGGCTTGGTTTAAGTAAAATACAATTCATTGTTCACATCCCACTTAGTTTTGGAGAGGCTCAGGCTTGGATGATTCAAGATTGTTGTAAAATGTTTTGGCATAAGATATGAGTGTCTACTATTGCTTTCCGTTGGAAAAGGTAAGAAAAACCACCTTTAGTGGAGAAAATTCCTACCTATGGGGAGTTAAGTGCATTCAAAAATTATCTAGCAATATATCTCATCGATTAAAGAAATATGTTGTGTTACATCTCACAAATAAAAACAATATGTTTTGTGTTATAATTTTACATGTCCATGTGACATAAATCTAGACTCAAAGAATTTGTCCTAAGACTAAGATTGAAAGACTTAAACACCACTCAAAGCTTCATTTCTCCATAAATATTAGGGCTTCATGGGAAACTCAAGAAATTTGCAGCATAGATGTATTAGAGAGCAAGCTGGAATTTTGGAACAACAATCACTATTTGCTAGAAAATTATTAGATAACATGACATCTGCATTCCAATCTGAAATCAGCACCAACTCAATTTCAAGAGCATAATTCCAATTAGGGTTCACTTGAGCTCCAACCAAAACTTTTTAGGAAGGTAAGTTTAGGGATTAACTAGTTTAAGTTTTGTGTGCTTTTAGTTTCTTAACAAGTGTTTATCTTCAGCTGTGCTAACAGAGTAACATTTCAAACTAACACAAAATCAGAGAAGTTAAACAAAAAAAAAACAAGTTAGAAGCAAACTCAACTCATTTTCAAGTCAATCCAACTCATTGTCCCTTTAAGTGCTTGCAAAAAAAGATGATTGGAGATATTAGCTTTAACAATAGTTTATCCTCTCAATGCTGAGTAAATCTAAGTTAAAATGAATATTTACTAGTTAAAATGAATATATGCCCATTAAAAATAGGCGCCCTAGCTGAAATACCTAAGAACCAAAAACTTAAAAATATATCTCTATTCAAATAGAATGCCAATGCCATTTGTTTACCTATATACTAGTTAGAATTTGGCCCTAATGAAATACCTAAAAAAAAAGCAAAAACTTAAAAATATATCCCTATTGAAATACAATGCCATTTGTTTACCCGTTTGAATTGATTTTTTAATTTTAAATGTGTAATCATTGTCTCTCCTTTTAAATAAGGCTAAGCTCCTATACCAATTATATTTTCTCCTAGTACAAATTTTAACTTCTAAACAAATCTCTAACCCTGGACGGTGTAATATTAGAAGCCACCACATGCACAGGTTGTGCTCTCTCCAATTAAGTAGATTGGAAATTCAGAAAAGTCTAGTTTAAAATTCAGAGAGTAACAACATGGCACTCCAATTAAGCCGATATTGGAAATTCAAAGACTAACAACATAACAGACAATCAATGAATAGCAGAGCCACCCATTTTAAAACAATTAAAGAAATAAACACCACAGAGGCCAAAACAAAAGGATTAAAAAACATAAATACATGGCAAAATTTATTAATATTGCAAGTAATGCTTCTATTTTGGATGTACAATTATGTCTTTCCACTTCACCAGATTTGGGTTTTTGGCTTGTACTTTTACTTTTTCTTTTCAATGCAGCCTTTTACTTTTTTTTTTACATTTTCATAATTACAAGTAAACCTAGAAAAAGAACCAGAAAACTATTGTATTGTTGTTACTATTATAATCTATACTTTTTATTTTATTTTTTTCATAATTACAAGAAAAAAAAACCGAACCAGAGAACTAGTGTATTTCTTTGTTGTTAGTATCATAATCTATATGGAAGCCATATATTTTTTTTTCATAATTAGAAATAAACCTAGAAAAAGAACCACAAAACTACTGCATTTAGTTGTTGTTACTTTCATAATCTATACTGTAAGCCATACATTTTGGACAGATATCTCTAAAGCCAGATTAAGTTTCCTATGAAAAAAATTAAATCTATTCTATTATATGAATGATTTAGGGTATTCAAATCAAAATTGAATAACTCACTCAGGAATTCATATATGAATAAGTTTTCTTGTAATTGCTCACTCCAATATGAAGAATGCTGGAAAGACAATAGTATTCATTATTTAGGGAAAAAAAACACTTGTTTCTATAATATAGATCCACATTCATGCTCGGAAATCTCTCAGGTGCAGGTTTGCAAAATTTATCTATTTAGAGTGAAACACCTGCGAAGATTGTCTTAATCAATTTCTTTCTCAACGTGTTGTTTAAAATCCTAGCACCGTGGTAATGTATTTTGTTTAAATATTGCAAAACAAACAAATTTATGCAATTACCAAAAGATATTGGCTTAAAAATTAAAATACGAAAATTACATTGGAGAACAAAACCAAAGTAAATGTACTGAGAATTTTGTTTAAATATTGCAAAACAAACAATTTTAATGCAATTACTAGAAGATGTTCACTTTTACAAATATTTAAATTGACATGCATCAAAAGTATTAGAAAATTTCTAGTTCTTTTATCCAATTTGTTTCTTCAAATTGTCAATTTAATGGAAATTGTATATGTATCATATACATAGAAAATTATATATTTTCCATGCATTTACAGTATTAACATTAACTAATTGAATCCATGAAATTAATAGTAATATAACTAACTGAATCCATGAAATAAATAGTAATTTAGGAAAATATTTACTGTCTCTAAATTCTATAAATTCTAAGTAACCAAAAATTGAATTCTTCTTTGTGATGTTACAATTTTATTTTACATTATAACATATTTCTAAAATTTTCACTAAATAAGCTATTTCTAAAATTTTCACCAAATAAGTCATGAAGTTATGGTTTACAAAACAAAGAAAACACAGTGAATATTTTATGTAAATACTATGCAAAACAAACAGATTTGATTTAAGTTGAATTTTGTGTAAATACTATGCAAAAAAAAATAAAAATCTAAGTTAGTTTGTAGTTTAATTTTTTTATAGAATCGGTTAATAACATTATTCATATAATCAATGTACAAGAAAATGTAAAAAATATAGAAAATAATACTTGAGATTTCAAAATCAGAACAATGAGCAACAAAAATTGTAAACTAAGATATTAAAAGGAAGATCTAGTCGGGCTCTCGACACAAAGCATGGCATAGAAAATATATAGCAGAGGCTCACCACCCTAGCCACTAGGCATAGAAGCACCAATACCTCAACCGAACACAAAGTAAAGAGAGGAATGAATTAAATACCCATTTGCAATGGACATGCATGTCCAGAAGACAACACGTTGCAAAAGTTCAACTTGCATGCATGGTTCATTTTTTGCATGGTCATGTGTGGATACATATGGTTACACATTGTTGCACGATAGATGGTTGCTTACAGATGGAAGGCCAGCAAGAGCAGTGTTGTAACAACTGTCAACCCATTGGAAGCAGAGCTAGATGTCAGCGTCAACATTCAATTGTTGTCAGGGATTAATGTAAATAAAAAAGTTTTTTTGACAATAACAGGGTGATGGCCCAAAACATTGGAAAACAGTTTAATTTAATCACTAAGGTATTTATAACATTACTGAAATCACCTTGCGACCGGGTCTTGGGGAACATGAACCAAGGGAAACGTCACCTATACTAGACCAATGGTAGCCTAAAAAAACACAATTAAAAAATAAATGTTAATAAAAATTCCATTAAATATTGCAAAACCTTAATCTAAACTCTTATAATTTTTTAAATTGTTTGAGATTAATATAGGTGAGCGATTCATATATATCCCCTTGTCAAGGACATAATAAACAATAATTGGATGACAAGGATTTCCAATTTAAGTGGCAGAGAAGATTGGTCTCGAAAAACAGTGTCTCCAAGACATGGAAGGAAACAAGCACCTTCTTCCAAGGAACAACCAACTTCTGAAGTGGTATTCAATTAGCTCACCCATAAGTAAGGCGGATAGAATGTGCATATTAGTATTTCTTTTCTTATTTATTGCATTCACTCAAATATTTTATGATTACTTTCGTAGGATAGTTTTGATTGCATCTTGTTTCAATTTAGCATTTTGTTTCTACCTTTTGAGTTTATTTTATATGAAGATGGGCTTGCTAATGTAATCATACAGTTGTTTCTTTATCTATTATTTATTATTTTGTCTGCCCTAAAATTTTTCTTGACCAAGGGGATGGAACCTTCTTCAATCTTCTATGTACAATAGTAGCACCATTTAGTTCTATGTCATAGAAATAGCAACCATCCTTAAGACAACCATTTTTTTTTTTTTGTAATTGTGTCTTATCCTTTATTACATTTGTTGGAATAATCAAAACCCATCCCAAGACTTAGGATAAAATAATTAATCTCTTTTGATTAATTCTAGGTACTATACTAGCTAGTTTGCACCCAAACCCATTTTTAAGGTCAAACTTGCCAAAACTGCCTCATGGAGCGAGTTAGAAAAATTCTGGATAAGATCCTTCGAACCCATAAACTTCCCAGAATGGAAACTGTGCATTACTGTTTTTTCCAGTCTTTCCAGCTTATGTGCAGTTTTAAGGCAAAAGCTAAAGATAGTTTTAAGGTATACTGCCTTGTTTTTTGCACCAACTTACCTCCCTTCTTGTCCTCATCTAAAAGCATGATAAAATCAACTTTCCATCACTTAAAGCATGATAAAATCAACTTTCCATCACTTATGAGTTGTACACACTCATTCAAAAAATTCGTGAGCCTCTTCACTTATTTGGAAAGTGCTTTATCCACCTATGGGGGATTTTCACTACTTTGGTAAGCCTTTTTTTATACCAATTCGAATAGCTCCATAAAGATTTCGAATCCTTGGAGTATCTATTGTATGAGAATCCTACATCTATTTAATGATAGCTGATGTAAATTAATATCATCAACAATTTGTGGATTATCACATATTCAGTCTCATTCTTGAGTTTTTCTTGCATATTTTCAAGCAATTTTGTGAGTTCAATTGTTCTAAGCTTGGGCTTAATTTCCACATTGTATCAGAGCCATAGTATCTCGATTGTTCTCCTCTTCAATTTGCTTTTGCAGGGTCGACATCGCTCACTGGGAGCGCAGACTGACAGGTCAAAGGGTGTAGCTGAAGTATGGATCAATCTCAATCAATCATCTGGACTTCATTCAAATACTTCGAATGGAAGGCAAGGATGGAGATACTGATGAGGAGTAAAGGCCTCTTCAGAACGACCATGGCAACAAAAGCTGAGGCTAATGCAGCAGCAGAGAAGATCAAATGGCATACTAGGAGAGATGAGGCGTGTGTTCTCTTATGTCTCAACATTTCCAAAGACCTTCTATTTCATCTTAATGGTCTTACATCACCGAATGAAGTATGGGAGAAACGTCAATATTTGATTGGGAAGATAGATAAGATGAGAGGTTATCAACTGGAGAATGAGCTGATAGCATTGAGTCCAAGCAACTTTGAAACCTTGCAAGTCTACTTCTCAAAATTCAAGTCACTGGTTTTGAAACTAAAATAGTGTGGTATTGGTAAGGAAGATAAACAACTAATCTTGGCCATTCTTTCGAAGCTTGGCCTTGATTATTCAGTATTTGCTTCGACTTTTCATTCCTCCAAGTTGACATCTTGAATTTGGAAGATGCCCTCACTCACATATTTCATGGAATCCTTAACTGAGGAGCAAGACAAATTGGTCTTGATGGGCACCATCAAACCTTACAAAGATCAAGATTTGGTTGCTAGATATTCCAAGGTGAATTCCAAGGGAAAGAACAAGGCTAAGAAGACTCCAGTTAAAAAAGGAAACAAGTGCAAGTCTCAAGAGGAGTCCTCAAATTCCAAGAAGAAGAAATTTCAAAAGAATAAAGGTAAAGCAGAAGGAAGAAAGTGCACATATTGTGGTAAGGGATTTCATCCTGAGAGCTCTTGCATGAATATGAAGATAGATATCATGACTCAACTCATGGAGAAGAGAAACATCTCCCTCCCTGGTAGCGCACACAAGAAGGAAGGAGGATCTAGTTTCGAAGACCAAGAGAGAGTTCATGCCCTGGTTGCAAGTACTGTAAGACCTCCTTCCTTTATCATCGATTCTGGATATTTTAGGCACATGGTTTCAACAAAATAATCCTTCTCGTGTCTTGATGATTCAAAGGGTCCTAAGATTTTTCTGGGAGATAACTCAGATACTAAAATCAAGGGTAAAGGTAGCGTTTATTATGACCATGGTTCCTTCAATAATGTCTTGTATGTCCTAGGTATTGCTGCTAATCTCTTATCAATCTACCAGATCACCCACTCTTAAGAAGGTTGTTTTCTCTCCCAATGAAGTTGAAATCTCTGATATTGTAAATGGTAGAGTCATTGCTAAAGGTTTTTTGGGATCATAGTTCTAGAGTTTACAGGTTCTCACACTTCATTCCTTTCTCTAACCCCTCTTCTCTCCTCACACATGCCAATGAAGCAAGCAAACTTTGGCATGTGAGTTTTCTGCATCTAAACTATAAGTACCTTTCAGATTTGTGTGATAAAGATATGGTTTCAGGATTACCAAAAATAAATTTTTCCTAAGGAATTTGTTAGGGTTTCATTCTAGGAAAACATCTAGAGCATAGGTATGAGAGAATCCGTCATGAGCGAACCTCAACACCTCTTGAGCTCATTCACGATGACATTGTTGGTCCCTTCCCTCATATGTCCATGAGTCAAGCCAAATATGTCCTTAATTTCATAGATGACTTTTCCAAGTTCTGGTGGGTTTACTTCCTTAAACTCAAGTCTGAAGTTTTTTACCACTTCAAGGTTTTCAAGGCCTTGGTTGAGAACTAGTCTCGGAGGAGACTCAATATCCTCAGATATGATAATGGTGGTGGACTAGCCTCATCACATCCATTGGAGGGTAGAAAACAAAATCCTAAACTTTGTACAAGGAACCAAAACTCATGGGATTCACTATGTTGTACAATCTATGCTATAGTTGATTTGTCTTATTGAAACTGGTTGGGCATGTGATAACACTGATAGCAAATAAACTTCTGGGTATGTGTTTATGCTTGCAGATGGACCAATCAGCTGGTCAAGTAAGAAACAAAGTGCCATTGTACTTTAATCTAAAGAGGCAGAGTATAGAGGAGTTATGAGTACAACTACTCAATGTTTGTGATTGCAGAGAATACTTGGAGAGTTTGGGATTGAGACAGAGACTTCTATAGTAAGCTATTGTGAAAACCAGACTACCATTCATATCTCAGTTGATCTAGTACTGAGGCAGTGAACCAAACACATCGAGATCCATATGCACTACATCAGAGGACTTGTATATTAGAGGAAATTTCAACTCAAAATGGGCCTTTTAACCGTAATTCAAATTCCATGTCATCATGTGTTAGCCAATGAAATTTCCTTAAATTTGAAATACCGTATAGGTCTTAAACAAATTTTTAATATAAACTTGGGGATAGGTATCATAAAAAATTACTTTTTTGTTCGTATTTTCGACATATCTCCCTATGTTTTTACTCAAATTTTGATTAGGAGAGTTCCCTGGATGTGAAATTGAATTCTTCATCCAACGAGTACCCACTTGGCATACTTTTGACGCACCCCGCTATCCCAAATACAAGAAATCATCATCACATTTTTTCAGGTATTTCTTGGTTTAGGGGTAGCGGGATCTGTCAAAAGTATGCCGAGTGGGTACTCGTTGGATGCGGAATTTAATTTCGCATCCATGGAGCTATCCCAATCAAGATTTGAGTAAAATCACAGGGAGATATGTCGAAAATACAAACAAAAAAATAGTTTTTCTTTTCTTCCTCCAAAATTAATAAATATTATTTTAACTATTATTTTATTATTTTTCTTAGGAGGTCAATTTTGAGTTGAAATTTTCTCTAATGCATGATGGGGTCATTGATCTGCAATGTTTCCCTTCATTTGAGCAAGTTGTAGACATCTTCACCAAAGCATTTTTAGAGCAAACTTTCAGCAATCTTAAGCCTTCACTTGGGATAGTTGATCATGTTGTGAAGATAGATTGAAGACCATATTTCATACAATTTTGTTCATTTCCATATTTCAGGGAGGATTTTCCCTCTTGTGGTTTTGCCTCTTTTCCTTGTTTTGTATGGATAAGCAGTATGTAAAGGGTGACTAAGCCTTGTTGTTAGGCCCTATATCTTTGATATTTTTTTGATATTGTACTTAAATTCAGGCTTAAGAGGGGGTGTTGGAATAATCAAAACCCATCCCAAGATTTATGATAAAATAATTAATCTCTTTTGATTAATGGGCCTAGGTACTACACTAGCTAGTTTGCACCCAACCCCATTTTTGAGGCCAAATTTGCCAAAAATGCCTCATGGAGCGAGTTAGAAAGATTATGGATAAGATCCTGCCAATCCATAGACTTCCTAGAATGATTACTACTTCCTAGAATGATTACTACTTTTTTTAGTCTTTCCAGCTCTTCTACAATTTAAAGGCAAAAGTTAAAGCTAGTTTTAAGGTAGACTACCTTGTTTTTTGCACCAACTCACCTCCCTTCTTTTCCTCATATAAAATCATGATAAATTCAACTTTCCATCACTTATGAAATTTACACACCCATTCAACAAATTCGTGAGCCTCTTCACTGATTTGGAAAGTGCTTTATCCACCTTTGGGGGGATTTGACTAGTTTTGTAAGCATGATTTTGTACCAATTCGAATAGCTCCCTAAATCGTTCGAATCCTTGGAGTATCTATTGTATGAGCATCCTACATCTATTTAATGATGACTAATGTAAATTAATATCATCAACAATTTGTGGATTTTCACATATTCAATCTCCTTCTTGAGTGTTTCTTTCATCTTTTCAAGCAATTTTGTGAGTTCAATTGTTCTAAGCTTGGGCTTAATTTTTACAACATTTAGGAAAGTAGACAATTTCATAATGTGGCATGGTTCTTTCAAACCTGACAATTAGTACTGATCCTGTTGATTCTAAGACTAATATAATTGTCTTAAAGAAGCCAATATTCTTTCATTTCTCATATATTGGTACCATTGAATATATTCATTATATTATACTAGCATGTTCATATTTAGTTTGATATTTAACATGTAGCTAATAAGAAATAATGAACCAAAGGAATTTTAATAGAAGTTAAAAGAACACGTTCCATACTCTCTTAAGGTTTCTGTGATCATGCTTTTCTATGTGCTTGAAAACCAGGTGGAGTTCTACAACTCTACCAAAGAAAAGAAGAGGACGTCCCGGTCACATCTCCTCCTTCTTAGTAAGAAACAATAGAAAGAAATAGTTCACCAACTGAACTTTGAACCTTATAGCTCAAGAATAAAGACAAATTTGTCCATGAAGTGGAGACAACACCCTGCATGAAGAGGAAGGGAGGGATTTGGCCTCTTGAAGTGTGGAAAATCATGTTAAGAACAAGAAAGTGTACTACACTGCAAAGAACAAAGCTAAAGACACACAATATTGATTTTATAAATATAAACTGGTAGCAAAGTAATGCTAGCATTAATCTACTACTTCGATTTAATTGCATAGTATTACACAACCAAAGCATAGCAAAACATTGAGCTCACCTCGAAAAGGGGCTTGGAGGAGACTAAGGTCTATTCATATAATTAGTAAAAAAACAATGCACAATGTAAAGCCTAGGCTATATTTACTTCTTACTAATTAATAAGTTAATAAGAGGCACGAGGTTAGCTCAATAGGGATCCAACTTAACAATTTTGTAAGTTTTCCACTTAAGAAACCTAATTTTCAATGAAATCAACGGAACCCTTTGTGCTATATTTCATTCCTAATCATAGATAATAAAATCCATGTTTGATCCAGTGTCAATGATCTGCTCTTCTCAGAATGTAATTGAGGGAATTACTTGAATGTTTATCAAAATGTATAATATATTTTTCCTTGTCTAAAGCAGGTTGCAAGGGAAGAGAGGAATACATGGAAAGAATATAAACAGAAATGGATGAAAGAATATAAGCATGGTTTTCAGAGTTTTCAGCAAAGCATGCAAGCATATAAATTAATGCGAGATTGTCGATGTTGCTCTGCTTAAGAACTTTTTGCAACAAAAGATGCAAATGTTTTTATGGTTTCTAGACCTTAATGGACATTAAACAAGGCCTCACCTTAGGTAATTTGAGATAAGATTTTTGTTTACTTAGCTTTCCAATATTTTCAAAAAACACAAAGCTTGAGCTTCAACTCTCCATACACACTTGCTACCGAAGTTAACATTAAACACTGTAAGTACAATTAAATTCGAGTGGCTTATGCTTGAGCTTCAACTCTCCATACACACTTGCTACCAAGTTAACATTAAACACTGTAATAACTATCTACAATTAAATTCGAGTGGCTTATATACAAGAAACCTAAACTCTTCTGACATAGACTCACTCTTCTTACATAGACTCACTACAGACTCTAACAAAATCCACTAACAGATACCAGTGATGTGCTATTATTTCCAACAAATAATTCTTACGCCCTAACAAAATATTGTTGCTATACACTAGGAACAAACCGATAAACAATATAAAGTTTCTACGAAGCCTTGATGTGATCATTTTACTTACTTGTGGAGTTAAGCCCGAATGGAAACGAAGAACCAAGCATTTCCTGAATCCCTTTAATGGCATCAGAAAAGCAGGTCGACCGACTTAGCAAACCCAGCCATAAATTTCTTGAATGGAGTGCATACAAGTTGCCAAGTGGTGTTATTGTTACTGGGGTTTGACAAGTTTTTAATTGGCCCATTTATTTTTTTAATCCAAATCTTGTTTAAATTAAATGGAGTGCAAGCAGTTGGTATTGTTCTATTTTAAATGCATAAATAAATTTAACCCTCTCAACGCTCTCACTACCTTGTAGCATTTAAATTAAGTAAATTTAAACACTGTTTTTGTGTTTTTGTTTTTTATAAGATCTAATTTTTTTTTTATCCAATTCAATTGCTTGAAAATGTTGCCAAAAAAAACTAAATCGTGAAACGTTTAGGCAACTATTTGGTTATAAGTCTGGATGGAAAGGAAGGAAGTCTGGATGGAAGGCACCTTAAAATGCAGATTTGTCGACATCTGATTTTGGAAAGTGATATCCACCTTTCCATAAGATGTGAGCTTCTAGATTATATATATTCGTCTTCTCGCATGCATGCGTGTGCCTTCCCTTGTTTTGTCTCTGTGTGGGTCTCTTCCTCATTCCTGTACGCTCTGCACGTACTTATGTGCGTCTCTTCCTGTATGCTCTGCACGTACTTGTGTGTGGTGGTCGCGGCCAAAAAGGAAAACAATTGTGCCAAGTTGCAAGGTATTGTTTGACTAATATGCTCTCAACAGATTCAGATTTCCCCAAAGCAGCTGGAATCTTCCCACTCAAAGCATTCTCCGGTCAGAGCTAATGATACAACGGTTGATAGCGATGGACTGGAGGAAAGGTTCAAATCCATGAGGCGTTCGCACCCTTTATATTCTATCGTAATATTGTACAAACAGACGAGGAGTGGAGCCTGAGCCACAAAACTGGGTTGCATTTCCTGACGATCTATCTCATGAATGCACACAGAAGTAGCTTACAAGAGAGATCATAAGCAAACAACTTTTCAGCCACGAGCCGCGTTCGAACCCTTGACCTCCGTGCGATTACCCACCACCGATCTCGCGTACTGAGCTACCAGAAAAACCACTGCACAAAACCCTGCGGCTGTCGTCAAAGCGAGCCAGGTGGTCCGCTGTTTGATTCTGGTCAAGGAAGCCCATTGTAGAATCTCCATTACAATGCGTGAAATTCATCATGCAATAAAAAGGAGCTTGGTATTTATAGTGGCAGCCAATCATATTATTAATAAAGAATCTCCATTACAATGCGTGAAATTAACCATGCAATATAAAGGAGCTTGGTATTTATAGTGGCAGCCAATCATATTATTAATAAAGAATCTCCATTACAATGCGTGAAATTAACCATGCAATATAAAGGAGCTTGGTATTTATACTAGCAGCAATCATATATATTTGAAACTGCACATCAAATTAAATTACTTTTGCTTTTTGTGTTTATGTTACCAGATCGAGCCTTTACTGGGCATGGTTCACAACTCAACAATAGCTTGACTTTTACCTACCATATGAAGTTCTATTTTCACATGGACGCGTAGGATAAAGTACAACCACATTGTCCCGCTTTTTCCGCTAGGTTTTCAATAAAAGTGGTCAAAATGGTTCTAGAAAATTGGCATTTTATTAATTATACAAATTAAACAATGAAATTTACCTTCTAGGGCGATTTTAAAACCACCCAGATCATCAAAATTGCAATTTATACACTTCAACTGCAATTTCCACAATATTTCTCTGCCAGCTTCAGTGGGACTGGGCGATCTTAATTGTCCATCAAAATTGCAATTTATACACTTTACCTGCAATTTCCACAGTATTTCTCTGCCAGCTTCAGTGGGACTGGGCGATTTTAATTGTCTGTATGCTCCCCACATTACCATGGGAGTAAGTGCAGTTATCTCATGAGTTTATTAAAAGTCTGACTAGACATTTTTGCACCTCTACTTCCATGAAGTTCCATTATCACATCCACTACACATTACTATGTCATTAATTACATTATCACATGAATTAATATAGATAATACATTTGTCTCAATCTTCTCATTTAAAAAAAACCACCCACGATACATTTTCATGCCATTAATTACAGTTATCACATAAATTAATATAGATAGTACACTTTTCTTAATCTCGTACCATTTAAAAAAACCTTTAACAAAGGCACTCAACCTTTTTTTTTTAGAAGAGAAAAGCCTGTCCTTGATATTCATTTAAGAATCAAAGGGCATCTAATGTGCCATGCCCATAAATGGGTTACAATCATAATGTTGGGTCATAGGATAATAACTTCAGAAACAACATGAGTGAGTCACAACTCAACAGAGCAGAGAGGGGGCAAGTATATAGGTTGCAATACAATACCCATTAGTAAATATTTGTCCCTCATAACCAGATCTACCATGAACCAAACAGTGTAGAGTAGCAATCTAAAAGAGTCCGCTCTAGCACCGGGCTCAAAAGAGCATGAAACTATCCTGTGAGGTCAAATGACCATCAATAAATTCAGAGTAACATCCCGATCCCAGAGCCAAAGAAAGGGATTTTTTAAACAGATGGTCTGCAAGCTGATTGTGTTCACGGTAGACATGGCAGAAAGACAATGCTAGAAAGCAAGTACAAAGCTTTCTAGTATCCCTACACCAATGGAGAAGCTTAGGTGGTGAAAGGGAAGCAGTGCCCTTTGCCCAATTGATGATGACAGAAGAGTCACCAAAAATCTTGAGCTTGGGTAACCCCATCATTTGGGATGTATGCAAAAGGGCCCAGAGCCCTATCAATTCCACTCTAGTGTTGGTGCAAAGACCCGCCCCCAATGCAAACTTGAAGGAATGTGACTCATTCAAGTGCAAACAGAAGCCAATCCCTTCAGCATTATTGGCTGATGCTCCATCAAAAAACCCACAGGGATAGTCAAGTTCAGGCCTCGGTCCCTTGGTTCTAGATTTTTTTACTCTAGTGACAGTGGGGTAGTACAACTGTGAGGAGTAGGAAATCTGGTGGAGTATGCTAATGATAGGAACTCTTTTCCCTTCGAAGATATACATGTTTCTTGCTTTCCACACAGCCCACATGGCTAGAAAGAGATAACAGAATGTTGAATGCTTAGTGAAAGAACCAGTCTACATATCCAGGAATGCATAAAAACAATCAGGCTGGAAAGATGGGGAGATATGGTGTTGTTCTATTAGAATAGAGAACACATTTTTCCATACAGAGTAATGAAAGAAGATATGCTCAACACTTTCATCATCCATTTTGCAAAGTGCACAAATACCAGGCCCTGTTCATCCTCGCTTTTGGAGGTTGTCCCAAGTCAACAGCTTGTTCTTCTATCCATATTTAAGCAGTAAGGCGTTTTTCTATAAAATAGAGTTTCCAAAAATATTGTACTCTTTTGTCGTCCTTCCATTGTCATTTTTTTGTCCTCTAGTTTCTTTGTTTTCTTAGTTTCCAAAAATAGAGTTGATTCTCTGGTCTCTACTTCGTCCTGCCAGGGTCTGCTTTTCGATCATGCCACTACTCTACGATCGTCATCCTGACATCCTGAGGGGCTCTGCTTTAAGAACATGCCACAGTGGTAGGTAAGGCTTCCTCTCTTTTCCACGACCCATAATGATCTTGAGGTCAAATGCTTCACTATGTCGAGGTCAAATACTTCACAATGTCTCAAAGGTTGCAAAATTCAGCGCTTTCAAAGCATGCAGACATCGAACTAGTAATAATAATCACAGGTATTTAATTATAATCTCTCCACATACTTAGGTATTTAATTATAATCTCTACACATACTTACACACTGTTGCTTTACACTAATTGAAATCTTTATTTTGTGGGCTGGAAAAGGCCAAAAGAAGCTTGGGCAGAAAGAGTGTATTTTTTGCACCTTTGGTAAGGTGGAAATAGAAAAATATTTCATTTGAGTGTGAAGCCTTTAAGGAAAATAGGGATAGGTACACAAATGTCTTGACCGATAAATCTTGGGATGATTTATTTAACGAGGGGACTATAGAAAAATTGGGGATGCTTATCATCAAGTTGACTAAACAAAGGATTGAATTGCAGAAAACAACGTGCCACTTGGTCTGTCCCTATGGTATTCTCAGCCTCGCCAACATTAAAATATTTCCTTCCTACCTTCCCAAGTTGCTTTCTGTAATTTGCAGTGTGGAATGGATTGGAGAAAGGACACAAGGAAATTTTCTCGTCTTATCTCAAAAACATGAAAAACAGAAAAGAAGAGGCTGATTACTGTACCTAGGCAATGCCCAACAGATGTTATCAGTGGCTAAAGTACTCCATCAAAGACTCAATCAAGATTGTTCTAATTGCACACCAGAGACGTGAACCACTTTAACAAACTCATAGATGAATAAGGAGCGAATTGTTTGGAATATTTCCTTCTAATTTTCATGGTTTGGTTTGTTCATGTACAGTTTACCAGTAGCAGGCAATTAAATTATTTATGGTGTTTGTATCAAATATAGTTTTCATATGTAAAACCTGTTCACATTTCTATTTTTTTCTTGTTATTTCTATTTATGATTCTACTACACAACCAGCTACAGCATAGTGTGTATACTCCAAATATTGGAATCGAAACATGGTTCAATCATATTAGGAAATTGGCAATACCTAGCTGATAGTAGTACTACCTGAATCGGACATTCATTGGAGCCATTTCAAAGGAGGAATTTGTTACTGATTTTATTTCCACCTTGCCCAGGATGTCGTTCGCAAAACAAGGAGCGGCCCTAATCATAGGGCTACAGGTCACAGGAATGAATGCATTCGACTAAGGTACGGGGGAAAAAGATGAAGACCAAAAGGAAAGGTTTCACTTTGGTACGAATTGGGACAATTGATCTTTTGTATTCTAATCTCAAGGTTATAAAACTAAAAATTTAGGTAATTTTCTCATGAAGATATGTATAAACCATATTTCATTCAATCCTTCCACGCCTACTTTAACTGTAATTAATTATTTCGGTTTATTATTGGCTTCTATCATTTTCACCCTAGTCTTAGTCATTAGCTCGAGCAAGATACAACTTATTTGAAATGAAGGAAGGGGAAAGAAACCCTCTCAGTTCACTATTTTAATTTCAATAATTTCGTGGATTCTCTCTATATTCATTTCTTATCATTGAGATTCATAGCAAATTCAGGGTACTATCCAGGATAGCTATTATCCTTACTTATTCCGTTGAATCGAAATGATTGAGGTTTTTCCATCCGGAATTGTGTTAGGTCTAATTCCTATAACTTCGGCCGAATTATTCGTAACTACATATTCACAATACTGACGTGGTGATCAATTGGATATTTGATCCGGGAATATCCTCCCATTTCATTGGCCTCCTACTTTTCCTAGGAGTTCAGATTCCATTGCTCGTTCTAGTTGGAATGAATTCTCGATAATCTAGAGGGTTGGATTTGATAGGAACATAATCACGCTCTGTAGGATTTGAACCTATGGCATTAGGTTTTGGAGACCTATGTTCTACTGAACTGAACTAAGAGCGCTTTCTTTAACATCCGAAGATAAAGGGAAGGGAAAATACCTTTCGTTTATACTCTTAGAGTAAAACACCTTCGCATCTGATATGATTCAATTATATGATGTTCCATTCGAATCGATATTAAATGATCTTTCGTTCCTCTCTCTTTCCATAGAAAAGAAGGGAAAGGTAGGGATACAACAATTTGAACCTGCGACATTTTCTACCCAAAACAAACATGCTACCAAGCTATGCTACATCCCTTCTAATCATTAGACAATGTTATTTTATGGAATTAAAAATATGTTTCCCAAATTTTTCCACCTTCATTTCACTTCAGTCTCGTGAGTGAAAAGACTTTATACATGCATGTAGGGTCTATTATCTAGAAGATAACTATTAATTAGCAAAATTTGGTGCTGAAACATCTTTTTCCTGTTCTATAAATAGGACCACAGCCCAGATCACATTATACATATATTCATCAGTTCCGAGTTTCCCCTAGGATTTTCACTATTAATGCAGTTGAATCACTTACGCATTATGATAGATAAGGAGAATTTACAATGCAAGATCTAAAGACCTATCTTTCCACAACGCCTGTGTTAGCTATTTCATGGTTCAGTTTTTTAGCCGGTCTATTGATAGAAATCAATCATTTTTTTCTAGATGCTCTGACTCTTAATTTTCCCTCTTTTTAAATTTTGTCCTCCCCTTAAAGCCACGTTCAAAAAGATTTTGCTGGATTTATTTCTCCTACCTCTCAATTAGTGGATTCAACCCAAAATAGATCTAAATTTGGGGATGGAATGGGGGGAGGGTGTAGAATCAAAGTAGAAATAGAAATCCAAAGGTTCTTTCCACATTCAATTTTGTAAGTACAATTGAACACTCCTAATCAAGGATTTTTTTACTTTCAATTGTATCATCGTGGGATCTTCGGCTATCAACTTCTATCCCTTTTTCCTCTTTCTTTTTCAGATCGAAAAACAAAGTAGACCCAATATCCAGAGTAAGTTTATGGCCAAGAGCGGAGATGTAAGAGTAACAATTACTTTAGAGTGCACTAGTTGTACCCAAGATAGTGTTTATAAAAGATTCCTAGGGATTTCTAGATATACGACTCGAAAAAATCGGCGCAATACACATATTTGATCAGAATTAAATAAATTTTGTCCCTATTTTTACAAGCATACCATTCACTGAGAGATAAAAAAAAGAGATTAAACATACTACTCCTACCCCAGGGATAGGAATAGATAACAAATATAAAAAGAAATGGTATTTCAACAAGATCTTTAATGGAACGATATTTTTGAAAGATTTGGAATAAATAGTATTTAAAAGGTTCATGAAAGAAACTATGTATAAACCCAAGAGATCTTTTCATAGAAATTTGACACCAATTCGTAGACATTTGTCACCAATTGGGTCGGGAGATCGGATCGATTATAAAAATATGAGCCTCATTAGTCGATTTATTAGCGAGCAAGGAAAAATATTATCCGGTCGAGTGAACAGATTAACCTCAAAACAACAACGTCTAATGACTAACGCTATTAAACGAGCTCGTATTCTATCTTTGTTACCTTTTCTTTATGATGAAAACTAATTTTATCCATTTAATCAAATCGGAGTTGGATATCTGTTCGATAAAGATACAGATCTTTAGTCTATCGTCGAAAAAGTCGATAGGATTTCATTCTTGGAAAAGAATTGGATTGAATTCTTTTCATTTTGTCCATTTCCAATAAAATATTGAAAAATCTTGAAATCATTAGAGGAATTTTGGGGTCTAAAATGGGCCTCCTAAGGAAAATAATAAAATAATAGTTAAACTAATAAAATAATAGTTAAAATAATAAAATAATATTAATTAATTTTGGAGGAAGAAAGAAAAAAACTACTTTTTGTGTTCGTATTTTCGACATATCTCCCTGTGTTTTTACTCAAATTTCGATCGGGAGAGCTCGTTGGATGCGGAATTTGATTTCAGGTATTTCTTATTTTTGGGGTATCGGGGTCCATCAAAAGTATGCAGTGTGGGTACTCGTTGGATGCGAAATCAAATTCCGCATCCAACGAGCTCTCCCGATCAAAATTTGAGTAAAAACACAATGAGATATGTCGAAAATACGAACAAAAAAGTAGTTTTTTTTAATGACAAATATGCCAATTCAACCATTATGGTTGACTTATTTTATTGAAATTCTATTGGTTCTTGAATTCCAACTCACAAAAACTTATTTTGGCACGTTTTCTTATAAGGCCCATTTTAGACCCCAAATTTCCTCTAATGGTTTCGACCTTCCCAGAGGGAATTCTCCGAGAGAAGCTGTTCTATCCATTCCATCTTTACCTATTTATTTCATCTATACCTAACCTATTTCATAATGCGATAAGTTCTTTCTTCAATATGGTGGAAAAGCAATTACTATCTAATACAGCTATTTGTGCAAGTGTTTTACGATTTGGAAGCAACTGCCTCTTGTACAAATATTGGATAAATCTGTTATAAGAGACTCCATTGGCACAGGCTGTTGCATTGATCCGAGTAATCCACAAACGAAGAAGATCTCTCTTGCATTTACCTCTATCTCGGTGGGCGGAAACTAAGGCTCTAGCTTTCCGTTGGTTAGCAGTTCGAAAAAGTTTCGAATGGGCCCCTTGAGAGCCTGATACAAATACAAGATTCTTTTTTCGATATTTTCGAGCTATATATCCACGTTTCACTCTGGTCATTGAAGTTTACTCTTATGAATCTCTAATATTTTTCTCAGTTAGTCATTTGTTTGGTCCATTGAGAATAACACTGATTCTTCTTATTTAGAAAAGAAAAGTTCCAATGCCTTTTGCTACTGCAACCTTCCCAACCATAATTCCCTTTGGATAGGCATCTTCCCAGTAGGCAAGGGCTGGGACCTTGTACTGAAAATGAGAAAAAATCATGGGTTTCATCGTTTCTATTGTTCTTTCTCCAACGGTAAGGTCCTCTCCATACATCAGAGCCTCTTATTCATTTCTGAAATATGAGATGAGTATGTTATCGGTAACTTGTACGGTTTACCATCTCTAGTTCTACTCTTAAATCATCAAGTAATAAATACTCTCATTACAAGATCTATTCATACAGTAACAACACGTAATTTTGGGGTTGGCCAGGTAGCTGACCCTGTTTTGGGGTTGGCTAGGTAGCTGACCCTGTTGTTCCATTCTCGCAGCAATATGAGCATAAACTTTATGCTTCTTTAATTTGCATGATTTCCCCGCTCAATGGATTGATGACCATTCGCTACCAATGAGGAATTGCTTTTCATCCCACATCAAGGTGATTGGATTTGCACCAATGGAAACCATAAATTTCATCCCTGGTAAGGTAAGATGATGTATCTGTACTTGGTTACAGTAGGAAAATTCTTCTGTTATTCCATTGTAAGAATTTACCAGTCTGTTTCAGCTTCTGATCCAAACTAGTCGCACATACACCCTAGCACATACTCCTCTATGCTGAGGACATCCTCGAAGAGCATGAGATTTTTTTTCTATTCTCTATTGGTTGTCTTGCATTCTAATAAGTTGTTGAATAGTGGGCATTCTGGATGGATTGTATGCGGGATTGACTGGTTTGGAGATAGAAAAGTGCATGATCTCAATGAATTACTTCTGAACGGGGAATAGCGAAGAACTATAGCATTTCGTAATTGATTGGGAAATGAACTCTTAGTTCATACCAACCAATGAGGGAGGACCATTAGAATGGTTAAATATGAACTACTTGAAGTCTAAGCACAACTAACTGGGTATTCTTTCCACTGTTGTGTCAAGATGAGATGGATTCAAAGGCATAGTTGGAGATTGATCCGATATATAACATTCATATTAATGGAATAATTTTATCTATTTACTGAAAAATAGTCCCAATCTCCCATTCAATTTTAGTTCCAATGCTGAAGTGACGACCTACATAGAAGGGAATTTATTTGATAAAACAAAAAAGAGAAGGCACAAATTAATAGATTGAACGGAACGTGTTTATTCAAATTTCATGGGGAAGAAGAGGAGAGAAAAGGGGAAACGAGAAAAGAAAAAAAAACAACTTTATTGATAATTGAAAATCCCTTTTGCTAGAAGATCCCTTCGTAGATCTCGGTCTTTTATAGGTTTATTCTAATCTTCCATAAATGGAACAGAAAGGGCAAGCTTGGTGTTTTTGAAGGAAGGGAACGTATATGTTCCTGGGGAATAAACAAAGAACTAAGCGGGAGATCTGAATGAATTGGGAGATCCGAATGAATTGAAAGATTCGTGTTCGGTTTGGGAAGAGATAATGAATATGTTAAATTTGTGAATAGATAATCTACTTTCATTAAGTAATCTATTAGATAACCGTAAACAGAAAATATTGAATGCTATTGAGAATTCGAAAGAATTATGGAAAGGAGCTATCGATCAGCTCGAGAAAGGTCAGGCTCGCTTAAGCGAAGTGGAAATGTTAGCGGGTGAAATCCGGGTAAATGGAGACTCCCAAATAGAACGAGAGAAAGAGGATCTAATCAATGTTGCTTCTGATAATTTGGAACTAGAGGATCCCAAGAATGAGATGGTTTACTCCGAACAGCAAAGAGTAATTGACCATATCCGACAACAAGTTTCTAGCCAAGCTTTACGAAGAGCTATAAGAACTTTGAATAGTCATTTGAATACCGAGTTACATTTACGTACGAGCTTAGAGCCATGATGAACACAAATGATTAGTGGTTATAGGTCTGATTTCTCAACAGATAATTAATGAGTGCTAATGGGAAATATTCGACTCGACGAAATTGGTAGTATTGAACGTAAACAAATCGAACAAAAAACACATTGGGTGATCAAAATGGATTAGGCAATCGACGAACCTGTTCATCATCTAGTGATTGAGTCTCACTGTGGTGCTTGCTTTGCTCTGGCTACCTGTGCTTCTGTTTGCTTGGAAGCTTCTCTCTTTGACCATTTTAATTTGTAATTATGGCAGCAAGTAAGTAAGCAAAACACCTTACAGTCCATCCATGCAAGTCATGGACTAAGCCAGTGTCTAAAGCTAACTGACATAGACTAAGACTTTACTCTCTTCTCTAGGGCTTTCACTAATCTCTATTGTTCAAAGAATGGCAATACAATGGGAACTGTATTCGATGGATGCCGCTAGCTCAGCTCCAGGGAGGCTTGTATTGAGCTTTTTCATCAGTGGAATTATAAGTTGTTGCTCTTAGTTAGAAGCGCTGCCAAGTTTGGAAACATTGAGATTTTTGGATGTGTTGAGGGAAAAAGGTAAGTGGGATTTTCTTGGCCGAGGATGATAATTATTCTAATTCTACGTTTCGTTTCTTACACAAGTGCCTTCTTTCAGGCGCCTTCATCGTTCTGGTTTGGTATATATATAATCTTGTATATGTTGTTTGTTCACTGATATCTATACTGTAAATCCTATTCTTCAATCAAGAAATATGATACCATTTTTTTTCCATATTTGATTGTATGTACAGAGTGCCCGTATGAATGTAAACACAGATGTCCAAAGACAAGGAAGATAGCCTGCATGGACTTCTGCCAAGTACTGCTGCAAGAAGTGCTTGTGTGTTCCCCCCAGGCACTTATGGGAACAAGGAGGTTTGTCCTTGTCACAACAACTGGGAGACTAAGGAAGGAGGACCCAGATGCCCAAATGCCAGCTAGTAGAAATAATTTTGTGTGTTAAATCATCCCTGGGAGGATTGGGCTTAATCTATAGGGTGAAGTTCTGCTCTCTCTGAATTGCCATGTTATCTCTTTGATTGGATAAATGTTATCAAAGATTTGATTATCACTTAGTTGCCTATCAAGCTTTGAGTGAATGGATCTTGTTACAGATTTGATTTGAGCAGTCTGTTGTGAAAGCGATAAAAAGGACAAAACCAAATTAAACCTTAAGATCGAAATCCAACTATTATGATCAATGAAAAGGTTTCAATTCTTCTTTCCTGAACATGAAATTTAAAACTCTGAAAAAAGAACTTCAAAGATAATACCTGGAACTTCATTTTCTCAAATGAAAATTTACTTCATTAGCGATCTCCGAGTATTATAATTCCAATTCATACTTCATTATAAGTTCAAACTTGGCATTTGCTTTCATTTTAGAAAATACTACAATGAAAAAAAAAGATGACATAGCTGAAAAATATGATCAGAAATGGAAAGCAAGTTCGGTGAAGGAGAAAAACTACTTTTCACATTAATGATAACATTTTCGGATAATTATTATTGGAAGGGTGGATATTTTGTAGTCTAAAAGTTGTACTATTTTGGTGGGAATAGTATCTTTCTTTTTAAGATTTTGTAAATACAAAATATCTATTAAAACATGTTTAAATTTAGATGTTGCAAAATAAAAAAACACTTGATTTAGTTAGAACTTGAGAGGTGTCTTTTATATTTATGTAGATAGACATTTAGATATTATTTCATATTTTGGAATTAAGTTGATCAACAAGATTAACCCAAGTGAACATTTAAAATTTTGTATTTATCTAATTAAGAAGAATAAACACATTTATTTAAGTGAGTTGTAATTTTATTTGATAACATAAAAATATAATTTTGACTTTATTAAAGTATTTATTTTCTATAATTTTCTATAAATATTAATTTATAATTTCATTTTATTGTTTAAAAATACATTTTGATTATTATCTAAATATATTTATATTATAATATTTTTAAATAAATATTTTTGTGTTCTCTCTCTATTTAAATAAAAAAGATAGTATATTTCGTTTTATATCTTTATAAAGTTTTAGATCCACTGTATAGTTTTAGGAAAATCTTTATTCAAACAGTGAAATTTCATGTGCCCCAAAAAGATCCATAAACTATCTGCAACTATGCCAAATTACACTTAGATTGTGCATAGAATGTTAAGACTAACGTTGTATTATTATTTATAAGTAATACAAGTTTTAGACTAAGGTTGTAAATACATTTAACTATTCTCAATGTAAAATTACAAAAACATGCTTAAATAAGTAACTTTTAAGTAAATTGTATTACTATAGTTTATTATATTTATAAGAATTTTGAAAAATATATGTTAAGTAAATCTGAAATCCAAAAGAGATAGAAAAAAAATGTTCCAAAAAGATAAGAATTAAATATCATTATTATGAAAGATGAAAATGCAAGATTGTGACTCACTTTCATAGGGTTCAAATCTTGATGAAGTTGATTACACCTCAGACCCCTTGGAAGGTGTATCAATTTCGTCTTTCCTTATTATGTAGTAGGAAGTTGGTTGTGTTTAGCTAGGAGAGGGGCCCATTGAAACGAAGGGAGCCTCTTTTGATGGATCTAAAACCTTTGGTTTGGAGGATTTTTAATTCTTGGCGGTGACATACTAGATTAATGATGTCAACGGGATCCTTTTATTTTGTTAGATTAGGGTCACAAGGATGGGATAGAATCCGACAAGCCATTAAATGAAGGGAGTTTCAAGCAAGTGGATGTGGTAGGTAGGAGTAAAGGAGGATTGGCTCTTTCTTAGAAATGGGATTCAAATTTTCTTTCTAGCATTTAGGAAGCAAAATTTCAAATTCTTCTTCCATTACGAGAGGATCATTCTCAAAATTTGGAAATTTGTAGGTATTATCATGCTACTGAGTCAATTTTGACTATAGGTAGCGATCGAGTTGAATGAGAGTGAGAGAACATTGTTAAATAGGTCGACCATGAAAGGTGAAGGGGGATCCCTAGTTGTGGTTGTTTCTCCACTTCAACTGGAGAGTGTGGTAACCATAGAGTTGTGGGATTGGAAGGCTACTAGCACAAGTGAATTTGACCACAAATTTCGACGACCTAAATGTTTGATTTTCGACATATTGATGTGGGTAATTCGACAATTTGTTTTATTTTAAAACGTCAGTGGAATTTCGCGTCAATTCTGACAAAGAAATACACGTCAGATTTTCGACACCCCTTTGTTGAAAAATCGACGTCAAATGGCACTCTAGATCCGTAGGACAATCGACGACCTCTCCTTCATATGTGTTGAATATGCGACGGCCCACTCCACTATGGAATTCGACGAACCTCCTTAATACTTGTCGGATCACTGACAGACTTAAGATGTCAGTAGTTTAGCATAGTCGTCAAATTTGATGGATATCCAATGACAAATGCCATTCCAAAAATGTCAAAAAACTGACTACTCTTCCTTCCTCTCAGTCGGATAACCGATGATTAATGCGTCGATAGTGTAGCATAGTGGTCGCATTGGATGGATATCCGACAACAAATGCCACTCCAAAAATGTCAAAAAGCCGACGACCCTATTTAAATTTATTTAAAAAATGGCACATTTTCTCCCTAGGACCATAGAAGGACTAATTCCTCTCAACTCCAGTGCCCTTGAGCAATACAAATCTTTCAGATTGAATGAAAAGCAATAATTAATTACAAAATATAGAAGGAATAATTGCTCTCAACTCCAATGCCCTTAAGCAATAAAAATGCCTTCAGATAGAATACTAGAGTTACATTTTTACTGTCTTTGGATCAAAATTCTACATTCTTATTTGTTGCATAAAGAAATTTTGCTGAGTTTATTTAGATTCATACAAATTTGGTTATTGTTTCCTTTCAATTTTTTATATATCATTTGTTCTCTTTACATTTGATTTGACAATTAAAACATAGATATCTTG
>LPNX010951356.1:0-14499 GCA_001517045.1 Pseudotsuga menziesii | reverse complement strand
TATTTGTTCATTCTTTTGTAGCCTTTCATGTGCTTTCTCCACAACTGTGTATCAGCATTATATGTCTCAGCAGTAACACCTGATAATGAACCACTGAGAACTTTAGGAGGAACAACATTCAGGCGCTTTGGGAACTTCTCCAAAATCCCTCTAGACACATCATTAGCATCACTAACTTTAGGCATTTGCATAGTGCATCTTTGCATTCTCTTGTGCCTGGGGGGTTAGCAGATTTTATAGACATTATCAGATAAGCATAAAATTTCAATCATCTGAGTAAAACTAGGCCATTTGAGTAAAACTAGGGCACTGTCAAAGCAAAATCTTCTTGTACTGTAATGAAATATGAAGCCAATTATGCAAACATGCTTGAAATTTTTTAAGATTTAGACAGTTAAACTTAAACCTATCTACAGCACAAGATCAATTCATGCATGGCCATTAAAATGTAAAAGCAGATAGGAAAATTCAAAACTCACATAAAAATGATGAAATCAAAATGTATCTCTGACTATATGTAATAATATTTTCAAGGGGAAATATCTAATTTAATAACATGCCTTCAAAATTTGAAGTACATAATTAGAAAATTTTGGGAGTACTCATGGAATCTAATTCCTCTTTTGAAGAATAGGGAAGATATGCTTAGATGCAAAGAGGCTCTCAGGGAACAGGTCTGGAACAAAGTACAAAGCTATTATATAACAAGAATCAATAAGGCCCAAGGGCATACTCTGGACACTATAGAGTATAGACTGATAGACTGGACTCTGGAGTCGTTTTTTGACAACTTTCAGAAAAGTGCAGAAAACACCTCATAAATGTGATTTCAATTTTCATGGGGAATAGAAATGGAGATTTTTTTCTTTGAAAAAATGAAATATTGCAATATTAACAACACACAAATGTGTTTAACGTTAATGTTATGACATGTGACCAAATGAAAATTTAAAGGCTAGGTGGCTAAACCACCATGCTATAAATGTGTGAATCAAGATGTTATATTTGTAAGAGAAAAGTATTCAATAATAAAAGTGTATCTTCTCATTTTTTCTTCTCTTTGGCATTCATTTGTACATGTGTGCAACCTATAAACAAATATGACATATACCTGAAACCTGGACTCAAGTTTCTGAGAGTCTGCCAATCATTGGTGAACAACGCTGTACCATAAGAAGTCTGGACACCAAGTATAACAAGGCAAGTACAAATATATCTAAGATTTTAGAAAATTCAAAATGGCATTAATAATTTGAAAAGTTTAAAAGTGCAACGGCCAGTTAATATTGAATTTTTTGACCTCAAAACTGAAGTTAAAAAAGGATGCATTGATCAGGACCAATCTTCATTTATCAAGATATCACCGCAAGGGTCAAATGGTAGCATAAGAAAATGAACAGAGAGTGGATACATGAAGATCACCTGTGTGAAACATGCATGGACATAATTTGAGAACGCACTAATTCTTGTGTGGGAATTGTAGAACAAAGACCATGTAACCCATTGAGATAAACACAGTTACAGACAGTTCAAGATAGATGCCTAGGTTGAGTTTGTGCAGAACAGTAAAACCTTGAATACAAAAACCTCATCAGTTTTAGACAAATGGGAGGGTTTGATGACGGCCATAATTTATCCCTCAATGTACCCATTGGGATGGATGAGACACCAAATAACCATCAAGTCTAAGTAGGATACATTTGCAGTGAAATTTCAAATGTAATTTTCCAAAACAAAGGATAGAAGGCTTGTGAGTGGGACAATTACCTAATTGGATTCCCCTAATTAAGATTCACCTTTTTCTGAATGGATAGCAAGCTCTCCATTTATAACAGCATTGCAGTCTTTAGATCGCTTGCCAAGAGTCATCATGGCCTATATGCACCAAAACAAGCATAGACTAAAACAAGCATAGACTAAGGCAATTGAACAACCATAGCAAAAAGATATTAGTTCTTGAAAGAAATTTTTGAAGGAGGCAAGTCTATTTCAGGACTATGCTAACAAAGAGTAGTCTATATATAAGGAAAGATTATTGTGTCTAATTTGAAAGATAGTGTAACATACCATACAGTGAATGGAACTGCCCCACACCTCCACTAGGAAACTGGATAAATTTGGTTTGTGACAGTGGCCATGTAACCATTCAGCTCATGCATTACAAGAAAGAATGTTAATTGATCGAGAGTTTGCCAAGAAAACAACACCGATTTGTTCAAGGTACACATCACTCTGAAGCTTCTGATTGGCTTCTAAGTTTATTAGGTCACTATATTAAAAACACATTTGAATGGCATGTGTAACTACCGTTGGTAGACTGCACTTACAAATGTTAGTTGCAATCGAAATTAGATGGTAAAGAGCCACGGGATTGATGACCCAAAAAATGGCATATGATATCCAATTTCTTAGCTGTGTAATTCCTAGCCTCCTGTAAAACAACATACTCGTTAAGATGAGGATACATTTGCTAGAATATCATACAAGAATATAACATTGTTAGATTATATATAGACTTATTTAGTTCAACAAAAGAAATTATAAAATTGAAGGCATAGTACGCTCAAGCTCCTGAAAAATAAATGGAATCCGACTTAATTCATCACAGTATTGGGATTTTTTTATAGGCTTTAAACAAATAAAAGATATTTAATCCTCTGTGAAGGACAGAAAAGGTATTTGAGTAGTTTTACAGAAAAAAATTTGGACAATTTTTTAGGCTAAGACTGAAATTTTTCCCTTCTTTTGTCTGTAATATTACGCTGACCAGTGAGGTTGCAACACTTTTATAATACAAATCTATAACCATTTCTGCCAAAACAAAAAACAAAAAAAATTACCACTGTTAAAGGATTCATAATTATGGCCGTGTAAATATATGCTCGTCATTTTAAGGACTAAAAAAATACTTGCATCACATGATCCATCCCGGCTATGCTTTGAGGATGAAACATATTACTATAAGAGTCTTTATATTCTAAATTACATTAAAATAAAAAAAACAATAGGTAGATTACAAAGACACCTTACATGTCACAAATCATCCAGAAAACCGTTAACCAAGGTTGAAACCTAGTTGAACATCCATTGCAATCATTTACTTATAATATATAGCATTCATCCTTCTAAAGTCTAATGATTCTTTGGCAAATTGTCGGAATCGCCTACTCCAAGCACATACAAAAAGCACAGAAACAATAGAGTGCACTTCACTTGGGCAAGAGACAGGCAATATCTTACATGTTAGGACTCAGGATTGAAGTAATAACTAGCACAAAAACAATAGGGCACACTTCACTTGCACATGTGATAAGTGACATCTTTTATGTTAAGATTGAAGTAAGAATTAGATCTACAATTGTGTAAACGGGGAATGAAGCTGAAAGGCCCTTAAAGTAATTACACCTTCAATTGTAATGATCTTGAATTTAGAGTTAAAAATATCTTTCTGAAGATGGATACAAACAGAAAAAGTTTGATCATTTACATTCACTTTTTACATCTATTTCTTGTCTACAATTTCGGACAATGTAAGGTATAATTCACATACGACTATTATAATTTCCTACAGTTTCAGAACATGAAGAGAAGCTTCTCCTCTAATGCCTGCTAAGCCCCCAGACCATTGCCTACTTGAAAAAATAGCAAATAGACACTATCCTGAACAAAGATGATTTGTGAAACTGCCAATCGTGTTCTTACAAAAGGTTAAGAAAAGCAAAATATCTTTAGGAGTAATATCTAATTTGAAATTCCAAATGACCATTTTATATACCTCCTCACTTGCAATATTTCTTGCAGGCATAAAACAAACATTATAGTTCATAAGCATTTCCCATGTCATGAGACAGAATTTCAATAACCTTCCCCAATGGTTAAATATTCAAATAAAAACACACAATTTTACAGACGTTTCTATGACATACAACCTGAAACAACTATTTGTGACTGCTAAGAAATGAAAAAAATCAAGGTAACTGCCAATCCAAGATGTTACCTGGAGGTGCATGGACAAAATCTCCAGTATCTCTCACACGAATAGGTGAATTTAACCACTTAGGTGCTTGAAAGCTATCTGAAGGGATTCCTTCATTTGGAACATTTTCCGATACAGTTCTATGATGATTCAAAAAATGAGAACTCGGGACTTTGTTCCGTCTATTGTTTGATGAGAGAGCCCTCTGAAATTGCACAGAACTGGTAGTTCCCACATCATCTTCTGCATGTAACTTATTGTCCCAATGTTGTTAATTATTGGTTGGCCCTTAGCTTTTTTCATCTTCTTGTCATATTCTGAAATATTTTTCCTTGGGGCATTACTGTAGGAGTATCCAAATCCTTCTTGCACCACTGCACTCTCTAGTGTTTCAGATTTGTTCTTTTTCCTCCTATCTTTGCTCCTAGGTAGGGCAAGTGAAGCTTCTCCAATAAAACTGTCCCCTTCCCATCCACTCATAGCCTGTGGGTAAAGTGACAGTCTAGATTTTGTTTCATAACCTTGATTCTCCCTCAAAGGAATATTTTCTTGCTTCATTTGGGGTTGTCCATTCCTTACAAGACTCTTTGGAAACTGTTTCAAAAATCCCTTGGGGGTTCTCTTTTCTATTTTCATGATTTCCTTGGAATCCAGCTTTGCAGTGCTGATTTCAGAGGGAAAATGAGCCTTATTGGGTGCCTTCCATTTCAGAACACCTTTGCTGTCAACTTTTGCAGTAGTTAGATTCTTTTGCTGACAAGGAGGGTAGACAATATTAGTCACACCTTGATATTTAACAAGTGTAGCTGTTTTGCTTGGTTGTGGCGGTGGTCTCCGAGACTTACTCTTTTTTAAGGATTCTAAACCAAGCTTTGAATATGGAGGGACAGCCTAAGGTCCAGCTTGTAAAATATTCTTCTGATTTTTACAAGAGTACCAAACCCTAAGCCTTTGTTCCACACCTGCCCCTGGAGGACAACTTTTCTAGATCTTATGCATCTCCATGAAGTTATTCACCATATTCTCGTGATAATTCCTCAATGAATGATAATGCAGCTTCTGCTGCAAATACAACGATCCTTCCATGTAATGGGACACTTTAGGGGGGCATAACCCACCTTTCAGCCTATCAAAGAGCTCTGCCATGGGACTGATAAAATTCAATGTTTCTCCTCCAAGTAGTTGCTTCAGAGTTAGGTTGAAAGTTTACTGGTCCATGTCAGGAAGGTATGCCGCAAGATTGTACCTATCCTCCTCTGTCAAACAAGAATTCCAGTTTTCCAAAGACAAAATCTGCTTCAAGTCTGGAAAATCAAAGAGTTCATAGAGAACTGAACATGTCTGATCTCCAACCATACATAACTTGGCCCCGACCTTTGCAATATATGAGTCTTCTGTAGTGTCAGATTTCTCTCCAGCATCCTCTTGGTATGGATGGATCCGAAGCTCATCATCAATGGATGAACTCCACTATATTTTAGACTGGTTGTGATTCCTAGAAACTTTGAAAATGGCCATTTGAATCTAGAAAATCATTGACAAAAATAACATAGAAAAAATGAGGACGAAACGGAAAAAGAAAGAACATTTCAAAGCATGCTACAAGAGAATAAAGAAAGGATAGCTTCAACAACCTGGTTATGGCCTATTAATCTCTTTGGGCTATCAGGGAATAATCAATAACCATAGGAAAGATATTGGAAGCACTAGAATGTAGTTCTGGCAGGTGAAAAAGAATTATACAACTAAGCTCATAAAATAAGTCCCAAAAACGAGCATGAACTGCAAATGAAAGCAAAGAGTTTATGAAACAAGATAATTCATTTTGCACCTATGATAAACTTTGACTTGAAGTTGTATATAGCCATTGAAAGAGACTCAGAAAACTTATTGAAAAAAATCACTGTAAATTAATTGTGGATGCAGATTTCAGCCAAACGAATACTGGGAGGAACTTTCTTCAATTGGCTATGACACCGGTATACATCCCAAAAATGGACAGGTGGTGCTTGAAACTTTAACATAGACAGAATGTTGTTTTCAATCACAAATCAGAAGATAGATAAAGTACATAAAACATTGGTACACTTGTTCTAATAAAAAAACTTCAGTGTTGAAATTCTAATCTGCATTCTAGAAGGTAGAGCTACACAACAATAACAAAAACCAAATTCCCTAGCACTGCATTTGCAGATCAAGAAAGGTGAAATTGGAGAAAAAAAATCCATTTACCATTTAGAGAGTCATTGCAACCTGAAGCAAGCCAAAAAAGCCAACGGAATTGTATTGGAAACTATATGAAGGAAACAGATGATATGCCTCACAAACTTCATATAACAAGCTCCCAGCTTTTTGTTAGTGCTGGTTTATACAACTCTATAAACATCATAAAGATATGGATTGATAAGAAAAGAACATACCAAATTATAGAAGCTGGATTTAATTCCATTCTGTCCAGAATCTAAAATGCAAATGATAAATCCCAACGCACACATTTATTTCAATCACTAATTTTTCTGCAAAGAAAAGTGAGGCCAAAAAGTGAGGTTCTTTAAGGTAACATAGCTTTGGTTTAAAGCAATATTCACAGCAAGTACAATACTACAAGATGCCCAACAACATTTACTATTTTACTAAAAATAGAGACAATATGCCTAATGTCATTCTTTGGCTTTGGTTCAACACTACGCAGAAGAGAAAATGGAAGGGAACAATCATCAATGGTGTTCAGTTGAAATAAATGGAAATTCATATCAATTTCACCGAAACAACCACCCTGTAAGCACTTTAAAAAAAATATTCCTTAGTAATATACTTCTTGATGCCTTCAGGATCTTGTCATTTGAGATACCACTTAGAATCAAAGGTCACAATGTTAGAGCTAGTTTATACAATTCTATAAGCATCATAAAGATTTGGATTCATAATAAAAAAACATACCAAATGCTAGAAGCTGGATTTAATTCCATCCTGTCCAGAATCTAAAATGCAAATGATAAATCTCAATGTAGACATTTATTTCAATCACTAATTTTTCTACAAATAAAAGTGAGGCCAAAAAGCGAGATACTTTAAGGTAATATAGCTCTGGCTTACAGCAAGTACAATACTACAAGGTGGCCAACAACATTTACTATGTTACTAAAAATAGAGATAGTATGCCTAATGTCACTCTTTGGCTTTGGTTCAACACTTAGCAGAAAAGGAAATGGAAGAGAACAATCATCAATGGTGTTGATCACGAAAGTGATCGGTCGAAATAAATGGAAATTCATATCAATTTCACTGAAACAACCACCCTGTAAGCACTTTAAAAAAAAAATATTTCTTAGTAATATACTTCTTGATGCCTTCAGGATCTTGTCATTTGAGATATCACTTAGAATCAAAAGTCACAATGGTGGCCTAACACACAAATGACCATTTCATTGAATTTCAATCTCAGCTGACCCTAGTGTAGGACCTTTCAGCACCACCGATAAGACCATGGCTGGGTAATTTGTCGATTATGTGAATAACATTCGGTGGCATAAACCGTGGCTAATGATCATGATACTGTGGTAGGCCTTGGTTGATATGGTGATGGTTGTATTGCTTGTAAACAAATCTAGAACCAAGGCTTCTCCCCTCTGCTGAGAATTTTATTTCATTCATTTTGCCAGTACATGTGTGTATATGATAATATTGCAGTTGTTTGAATGGAAAAAGATGGTCTAAGGCTCCTACAGCTCACCCTTTTTATATTCCACTCCATGGATTTGAGCTAAAAAGAGGTGACAGGTTGGTTCTGATGGGCTCAAAATGGTAGTAACGCTAGGAACAAATGATACACCATAGCCATCAATATAAAACTTTGCATAGATATATCCATCCACTCATATGACTTCATGAAAGGTTCATCATATGTCTAAGATTTTTCTTAGGAAGCAAGTACTGATTGGTCTTAATGTTGTGGCAAGAGACCATGAGACCTAGAAAAAGCTTGAGTACATAACTAGGTATTTGCCTTGAATATTTTATAGAATTTTGATATGAATCTTGGTTTGCAGACCTTGTAAATAATGCTATGGTGACCTGTTTATATGTCATTGGTTGACATTAAACAAGCAGAGTACTCTGACATCCTAATGTATTCATTGATTAAACAAGCAGAGTACTCCGCCATCCTAATAGAGGCTTTGGTTCGATTTTATTGTCGAAACTGAAGAGTAGTTTGGGAAAGCAAGTTCATTGATCGGACTCTACTGAGGAGTATTTTGGGGAGGCAAGTTTATTCGATTGATTGATAACATATTCTGGGAGAGAAGTAAAGTTGTGGTAATGTTACCAGCAGCACAAATCAAAGCATTTTCAATTATGTATTTTATCTAATTTTCTGTATAACAGATCTGTAATTTTCAGAATATAAATTGAACTTTCAGATTTGTTTTAGCCTAAGAATATCTCTGTTTAATCATTGTTTAAAAGCTGTGTAAATCTGGAATTTACTTGCTACAATTCAAATTAGAACCAGATTTACCCTAAGTCCATTTACCCCTTTCTCTCCTTGAATACACCTTGGACTTAGATTGTTGGCAGGACTCCCCCCTTTGAGCTAGATAGGAGAGCTGACCTAAAGTGAGAGATAATACTATCAAGGTGACAGTGGGTAGTTTTTCTTAGTCACCCATGAGTTCTCACATGTATGTTTGGGACTTTCACATTGAGTGAGAATGTAGGAGGTAAAAAGTTGGAAACAAAACCAATTTAAAATGTGGGAGAGAGTTATTCCCAGCAGTATATTTCTTTGAGCAACATGGAGACAGAAAGGATGAGCACTGGCAACTTTTTGGGGTCCCAGGATAGAAGAGAAGGGAAAAGAGGCAAGCATCAAAGCACGGTGACAATGCCCCCTGAAAGGAGAGATTTTGATCCTTTTGTTCAATCTCAGCATGAAGCAAGCATTGCTTTTGGTCAAGTAGACACTCAAATGTCAGATTCTGTATGGGACGAAGGTGATGGTGGTAGCCAGGAGAAGCAGCTAGACAGAGTTTCACAGGAAGATATTCTTTCTCCAGAAATGCAAGGACTGTCAGAGTTATGCTCGTTTAAAAGAGATGAGAACAATAAAAAATACCTTTATTTTTTGCTCCAACAATCTGTAAATTTCCAGCAAAGAAATATTAATTTCAGATTGATTTTTAGATCCTTAAACCCTCATTTTCAATTATGTATTTTATCTAATTTTTTGTATAATAGACCTGTAATTTTCAGAATATAAATTGAACTTTCAGAATATAAATTGAACTTTAATATAAGCTGAGGAAAGGCACAAGTTCCAAGAAAGCGAGAGAGAGATTAAACTCAAAAGAGATGGAGAAGAAGAGTATGGAAGATGCAGCCAATTAGCACGCACTTCAACAAGAGGAAGAAGGCAGAGATCTGGCATGCATTTCCATATTTATAGTTTGAGAAAGGGCACACTTCCCAAGAGAATTGGGATGGCACAACTCCCAAGACAAGACTGTAACAGCAAAAAAGAACTGTACTGCTGAATTTTATGACAGGCCGTACTGCTGATGGTGATAGGCCTTACTGCAGACTTGAAGGCACAGATATCTAGGCTGAGTTATATGCATGGAAATCGAGGTCATTAATAGCAGAGGTAATTCTATCATGTCTACACTTTATTTCTCAGTTTGGCATGATGTTTAAGGTGACTGTAGTAGTCCGTACAATTGTACTTGAACTGACAGTCCGTACAGTCAAGTTGGCTCAAATTTTTGGGTGCTGGGGCATGGCTTTAAAGGCGTATGACAGTCTTAAATTATTGCTGTTATAGCTAGTTGTAATCTTTGAAATTTCCATACGAAGATCAATAAAATAAACTCTCTTAACTGGTTTTCCCCAAGCTATGGGGTTTCTCCAGGGATTATTTTTTGACCAAAATTCCTGTGCATTAACTGTGTTTACAGTCTGTTTATTTATCTTATCCTTCCATAGAAAATTGTATTTATGGACAGTATATTAGTGCTAGAAAAGGTTTACTTATGCTTGGGTGAAGTATAATGTGGCTGGCTTATTATTATTGACTGATATTAGTCGTTCATAAACTGTTTGATGAAAATTATCTGTGGCTGTGTGTGAACAGCAGTTGGAATTTTCCCTGTTTTTCATCAATTCAATTTTATGATTTTAATATTTTAAATTTCCATCTACTGTTTATGCCTATGATTCAAAGTTATAATGGAAAATGTGCATGTATTATAAATTTAGAATTGAACAATGTGAAATTCAAATACTCGAATAATAAATGATTCATGAATCAATGAGGAATTGACAACCGTGTTACAATGATGAATTTACTATTTTGTATTTATTATTTGCTTTTAAATTTTAGTATGTAAATGGTGATGGGATGAAGAATTTAAATGTTAAATTGTTAATATGTTGGGATTTGTACAAATTATCTATTTTTCATAATTTTGAAGAGCTCAGCATTTTCCAAAATTTCGGAGTGGTCTCCACATGCCCCCAATGTGTGTTTCCGTGCCCACATGTCCCAAAGACTTGGGGAACATTGGCTTTAAGGAGGTAAGTTCAGCACTACTTTTGAAGATATTTCCTGGTGCTTTTTTCCAAGGTTATTTTAGCAATTTATGACAAGAAATCCAGTTTTTGACCAGCTTTGAGGAGAGAAAAGAAAGTCAAATTTAGCAAAAACCTCAGCCTCAAGAATAAATATAGGAACAGATCATCGATGTCCAGACTCCAAAGTCCTTTCTCTTCTGCAAAATTTATTTTTTTCCTTCTTCATCCAATTTCTGAGTTTAATAGCTACAGTCCAGTTTCTTTCATAGGTCAATAAGGTCTTGAGCAGTGACTATTATGTCAAGTCCCCTTCAGCACCTCAGGGTGTGTGACATGTGTATCTGAAATTGTATCAGAACTATGTTTTCCTGTCACCTGTTTTAATGGAGTTCTACTTGTCTGGTTCTAAGCTACCAGGATTCCGATACGGGTCTGAATATGGTTGCAGATGCGGATTTGGATACGGATCCATTAGATTTTCAGAAAACCAGGATCCGGATATGGCGAGGAGACAGTAGGTACATATAATGTAAACATATATTTATTTTTTTCCTAAAGCAAGAAAAATCCTACAATACTCGGGGCTACCAACCTAACCTCTATTGAAATTTGATACCCCAGCATGCAGCTGCATCATTATATGCAGACAGAAACTATCCACCTGAAATAAACCACTAGTCACACATATGAAGACAGACTTCTGCAGCTGCCAGATGCCTCCGGGTATTGGGTCGTTAACCTGCTTCCTTACTTTACAGAAAGTCGAACTCTTATTCAATCAGACTATTTATAATTTTTAGATAAAATACATATAAAATTCAATATATAGCTCATGTTATATCTATATATATACATTTTAAATATACTGTACTTGTATAAAAAAAATAGCTAATTCCTTCAATTTTTACTACTAAATAATAAATATTCTAATTTATACTTTAATATATAGATTATGAATCATAATATAAATCTTAGTTGCACAAAACATGGAAATGTGTAAAAGTTTCTGAAATGGGAACGCCTAGAAACATGACCCCCACAAAATGAGTATGCATGGACAGCGTGGCTTATAAGAAATACAAAAAAGATAGATATATAGCTTTTATAAATAGCACATGGATAACATGGGTGCCATATGTGCCTTATTAGGGGCTAGACCAGGATTCCCAACTTGCACTTCAGCCTTGTGAAGGCCTTCAGTGTATCACAGGAGAACTATACAAATATATGGCTATACCCTCATTTGAGATAAATCCATCTTTAATACATTTTATATATTATATATGTGTAAATCAAAATTGTGCATTGATTTTAGATTTCTTTACATGTTATTAGAGCTTTGATGATGCTTGGATTGAGATCTTGATATATCTGAAGTTTGTTTTTCATAGTTTTGCTTAAGTATTTATTTACCCAACTTCAGCAAAATGGCCTTAACCCATCCTTCAATGGCTATGTAAATTATATTACTATAATCTTGAAACTGCTATTTCTCATCTCAATATAGCTACTTCTTTATTGATATTTAAGTGCATGACAACAAGAAGGCCTAGGATGCCAGTTTGTAGTTGATTATAAGACTACATTAACTTGCCATTGGATAGAAATTTATAAATTCCCATGCATAAACTAGTGGACATGGAATGATATACTCCACTGCTTGATAAGGAAAAATGGCACTGATATTATCCATTTTGATTGCAAGGACCTTGACAATTTTACTAGAATCCTCAACTAATTCAGTTCAATTTTTTCTTTAGGGTGCTAGAAAGCTATATTTCTTTTAAAGAGAAATTAAAGCTTTACCTTGCTTAATCATTTAGGGAATCTATATGGCCACAAATGCACAATTCTTCGAAGCTAGACATATTCCTGCCTTTCAAGTTTTATCTAAGATCAAATCTCTGATTTCAAGCCATAGAAATCCTGCTGAGCAAGGTGTCCCTTGTCAAATAGGTGATCTGGGAATAAACAGATCCCAAGCTTAAAGACTTATTTAAGGAGCCAGGCAACATCCACCAGAGTTTAATTTAGGGAGAGAGAAAGCTACTTCAACGTCCTCAACTAATTCTTTTCAATTTTTTCTTTAGGGAGCTAGAAAGCTATTTCTTTTAAAGAGAAATTACAACTTTACCTTGCATAATAATTTAAGGAATCTGGTAGGCCACAAATGCACAATTCTTCAAAGCTATACATATTCCTACCTTTCAAGTTTTCTCTTAGATCAGATCTCTGATTTCAAGCTGTTACCGGATTAACTAGCAGGGCTAGTCACCGATAAACATATGAAGGAGAAAGTGACCACTATCACCTTAGCCACTTCTCCAAACTTCTTTGGAAGTCGAAACCTCCTTGGAGAGAGCCCTAATGTGAGTCTTTAAGGACACTAAAACACCAAATAATGTCTTCTCTGAAGATGGTTAGTGACCAGTGCCTTATTGGAGTCAATTCAAGGAATGAAGAAAATATAGTATGAGTGTGAACTTGAATAGTGTAAGTGCGGTCAGTACATCTACTTCAGTAGAGCATTCCAATTTTCAGTTTTAGATCATCCATGTATCATATAGCAAGTTTGAAATGTCACTCATTGCAGGTACAACATATAGCATCCCAAGTTACTGCAGTATCGCAACGGTAAAGCAGTGTGAATTCAATGATATATCAGCTATGAAGGCAGCAGTAACCATCCACTATTTAAGCATAAGTCCATACATTGGTTTTATCATTTCAAACACACTCACCACTCTGTGCATACAGCAGTGTATAATATGAACTTGAACTAATTATGTGACTGTCTAGTTTAGGAAAAACAAATCAGTATGTATACTTGCAAATAGGTTCTTAAACAAAATCTTTAAGTGATCGTTTACCATCAGCCATAGAGTATTAGAAAGCATATGTAATATTCAAAGTGTAAACTATGATTATGTCCAAGATAACACCATTACATATAGTCTGATATAAATTTGCAAATAAGGTTTAAATCAGTCCTTCTTGTGTTACAACACTAGCTAACCATCAAAATTAACTTTTGAAACCAAGATTACAGTGTAGTGTTTATATAGTCTAATATATATGCTTGCAAACAGGGGTAGTAGTAGTATTACATTCAGTAACAAATAAAACCAATAAAAAGTAATCTTCTAATGAATGTTACTATGCTTGTTGCATAGGGTTAGAGGATTGAAACGATGGGAAAATGGCAGGGCAGACACTGTATAGGGTGTGCTGCCACTGTAAGGGCAACCCTTGTGGCTAGAAAGGGGGCGGAAAATACCCTAAAGTGCAGACAGATCCCTTTTTAAACGCTGGCAGAGGTCTATCCAGAGCTTAGTGAGGATACCAAGGGCACAACAGAAAGAGCCTAGTGCTGGAAGGTGAGGGTTGTTTACTCACTAAAAATTTAATTCTCCAAAATCATGATGGATGGAAACTCTTTGGTGAGGGGCCGGATAGGGTTTTTATCCAACATTCACTAAAAATTTATCAATTCACAATACTTACCAGGGATTTTGTAAGCAAAGAAGGTGGTGTTGATGCCAGAGGTACAGAATTCGCGGCCCGCCTCTTCAAAAGTCTCCAGGTTCTCTCCAATGCTGCTTTACCCATGGAAGCTATGGCAATTAAATAGAGAAATTGTGAAATCAACCGTGGTTAATATCGATCCCAAACTCCTCAACGGGTATGACCAATATCCATATCCAAAACCCACCAAACCCTCCAATGTTTGGCGCGAACGGTTAGGCCATTTGACAAGAAGTAGCAGGTTGAGCAGCAATCTAAATTGTCGAAATTGAAGGATGGTAAGGAAAATCGGAATGCCGTTGATGCTGTAGAGGTTGGGTTAGGACCGTTCGACCTACCATGAAAATAAAATATTTGTGTGTTTTCATATATATATTTTTATTTTTATTATTTAATTTGGATAATGGTTTTTTTTTTCAGTTTTTTTA
>LPNX010951355.1:91773-187949 GCA_001517045.1 Pseudotsuga menziesii | reverse complement strand
GCTCCCTCTTGATCTTTGCTTCCTGGATTACCTGTTCTTGAACTCATATTCATCCTTGGTTCCTATGCATGCTTATTAGTATCATGATTGTGTTATCCTGGATTAGTATGCATACTCACATGATTTCTTCTTGTTCTTCTTCAATTACTTGTGCTAGTAACCTGTATATCTCATAGGTTAGCCATTATAAAACCAAGTTATACATACCTCGTAAATGGATCTTCTATGAGATCCATGACAATGGATGAGTCTTTATCCTCATGTCATCATGATCATATGTTCTTGAACTAGAACATGATTTGTATTTCTTGGTGTACCTTTCAAGTTAGTAGACAACATAAACCTCATACAACACCATAATGCATTAGTACAATCATAAGTGTCAACACCCTAACCAATGAATATCTTCTATCATGCATTCATAATTTTGTTAAGGTGATACGACAAATCTAAAATCAAGATTGTACCAACCATCATAACATGAAGACAAACATACCATAAACTTGATCATGAACAAATCTCAAAACATACCTTGATGAGTCATACCTGACGAGATCGCTTGTAATCTCCTTATGTAAAGCCTTAGCCTCATCTCCTAGTTTCACCTTGTGAGGTGATTCATGTTCTGAGAGTATTACAAAGGATTCCTTGAATCCTATCATATGTTTGGAAACCCCACTGTCTATAAGCCAATCATCACTCCCATGAGAAATGTTACCGATTTGAGGTGTTCGTCCTTGTCCCGGAGTTCGCTGATCTAGGGTTTATCGTAGAAACCCTAATTTTCAAAACTTGGAATAGTTCAGATCTGATTGGATGAACAGATAGATCTCTTCAAATGGAGCTGTCTAATGTACTCCTTTTCTGAAAACAGTGGAGGGAAGCTCCCGGAACTAATTTTCTGATTTCTTCTGCAAAAATTCCTTTTACTGTTTCTGTGATATCTCCAAAATTACGGATCCTCTGTGACTAAAATTTCTCACTGAGGTAACCTCGCATGTCCCTGATCCAACACCACAGGTTTCATCAGAATTGATTTCACCATTGTGGATTTATGATCCTTTTCCCAAGGTGACCTGTTACAGGACTGTTCAGAACAGCGAGGTTGTATGGCATGCCACGTGTCAGTGTTTCATTTTCTGAGTTTGAACTTCGGACCACAGAATTTAAAGTCCGTGTCCTTTCTGGAAAATCTTCAGGAATTCCATTTGGACCTCTGTAGCCCAAGATATTGCAGATCTCCCCAGGTATCCTGTTTAGGGATGAATTCTGGAAGAGGCTGGAACCCTAACTTGGAGAGATCATATCTCCCCGAATATAGCGAATCAGAGGCTGATATTTTTACACAGTGTTCATCAGGATTTTTTTCTTCGGCCCCTGCAATTTTTAGCTTCTGAACCTTCGCCAATATCGGAATATAGCGACTGTACCAAAACTTAGCAGTTTCAGTATTTAGGGTTTCTCTAGCTAGGGGTCAAACTAGGGTTTGACTTTCCCATAGATTTACCCAACCAAATTTCTTGATCCAGGTCTCTTAACTTCGGTTTTGATGAGGAGAAAAATCCTATGTAGGTATCACTCAAAAATTCTTCTTCTGTAGAAATCCCTAATTTCCGCATCAAAACTGAAAATGCTTGAAATTGAATTCCGCATCGACAGAAAGATGCACCCTTCAATGGAGAGTCATCCTAGCATACTTGTGCTGAAAAACTGTGGAGGAAGATCCACAAAATAGGAAGCCCTAGTTCCTTTAGCTGCACAATGTCTTCTTCTCAGGTTAGCTCTGATACCATGTTAGTTTTTCAACATTTAAGCTAGCATTATAACAAGATCTTTTCACTGAGAGAATAACAAGCACAACAATCACATAAGCACATCACAAGAGACAAGAGACACAAAGATGTTTAGGAGGGGAAACCATAAATGGAGAAAACCCCTCAACTTCCTCTAAGATAGTATCACCACAAGATGTGATCCCAAAACAGTAATATGACCTCCCTTCACAATAACAGCCTTCTGTCTTCTGTCAAGCACAAGAATTTCCTTCTCCAAAAGTGCGCCACACTTGAGAGAGCAAGAGAGCTAAGTCACAAGTGATAAATAGAGAGACTCTCACTCTCTATTTATATTCTTCCGTTGACTTGAAGTGCACTCAACCTAATAATTACTACTCGAGCCTACACCTTAATTAGTTTATAATAACTCAAGTGCCCCATAAACAGTGGGGACTTACCCAATGACTTGATATGACTTGTTTACATTATAATCCTCCCGATCGGAACATCGGGGCATGACCACCTGACTCAAATACATAATAGAAACATCCCGGAATAAACATCGGGTTACAATAATATAAAATACATAGAAGAATACATTCCGAAGTTACATATACATCAACACCTTCCATGGTCAGATGTAAGGGTTGATCCATTCTATCATGGTGAGAGGATTGGTTCCTTCCATGTCAGATATGAGTGCTGAGCCATTCTAATGTGATTGTAGGATTGGTTCCTACATGATCAGAAGTAAGCATTGAATGGAATTCTTGGAATGGAGTTGCTTGGTCAGTTACCAGGTAGCTCAGTCTGGGACTGGGGCCATTCTGATATGACTGTAGGATTGGTTCCTACAAGATCAGATGTGAGTGCATGCCCTTCTGACATTGGTTTTCAAATGTAAGTGCAGATCCCTTTCGACATGAAGTATTGGTTCCTTGCATGGTCAAATATAAGTGATGAGCCCTTTTGACATTGGTTGTCAGTTGTAACTGCAGATCCTTTCAGCATGGAGGATTGGTTCCTTGCATAGCCGAGTGTAAGTGATGAGCCTTTCCGACATTGGTTGACAGATGTGAGTGCTGGGCCTTTCTGACATTGTTGTCGGAGGTGTTCCCACATGGTCAGATGTGAGTGTTGGGCATGCCTTTTTTATATGATTATAGAATTAGTTCCTACATGATCAGATGTAAGTGTTGGGTAGGCCATTCTGACGTAGGGTTAGATATAAGTGCTGGAAGAAGACCTACGTGGAGGATAGACCTACAACCAACATGGAAATGGGATGGCTCTGTAGAACTTCCTGTGATGAGAAGAATCATGAGATAGAACCCATGAAGATCCAGTGATGATGATCTAGTAGAGATGATCTAGATCGAGGGATGATCCAGATACAGTGATGATGATCCATATCAAGTGATGAGCTAGATCCAGGTAAAGATGACTTGAAGATGAAGGTGACATGAAGATAGTGATGAATTGAAGGTGAAGATGATGAGGACTCGATGATGATCCAGATGATACAAAGAAGAAGAATTGTTCTGATAAAGAAGCTTTCTTGAGGGCTTGTTCAAAACCTAATGGTGAATTCATCATCCTATCTTACCCCATCAACCTTAGTCAATTTAATGAAGAAACGTAGTGGTGCATAGCCCTGGCTAGTCATTTTTTAGGTCTAGATACTAACGGTTATGTCACAAATTCATTGTTGAGTCTATTGTTCGTTTTTAGTACCTATCCTTCCAAACCTAAATTGCCAGGGCAATATTTTCAGTCTTGTTATCTTAAATTTGATGAATTCCTAGCCAAGAACATTCATTCTCAGTTAGTGAATTTCCACGGCACCAAAGTATTGAGATTCCAGTCATTTTTGTTGAGAATTTTTATATCTTATAACGAAGAAGACTTACAAGTTCCTGAGTTAGATATCACTGGTGAGTTGGCCAAGGAATACTGTAAATTCACGAACCATTTGATGGCTGAAGTATATGACCTTTTCTTTCAAGAAAGGCCACCCAGGGTGTTTCCTGAGATGAGGAAAGTACTGCAATTGTCTCATAGCAAGATGATAGGAGATTGGTTCCTGACAGAATTTGGAATAATCATAAGGTTATACGGTTTTGTGCATTAACCTTACATTTTGCCATCATTTCTATTTGCCAAGGTTTTCTCCTTGGAATTAATTAGGCAAAGACTCACTGTTGAAGAAGAACACTTTTTGAACTCTAAGAAGAGCTCAAATCTGATTTTCCCCTGGGAAGTGGGACCATATACAGTCAGGAGTAGAGATGCTTTTCCATTGGTTGGTAACTTACTCAAAGACATGGGATTTTCTCTAGAACGAACTAGAAATTACGACCCACATCAAATAATTTCCAAAAGGAGGAAGGCTCACAAGTGTAAGCCTTTTGAGCTCACTAAAATACCCGGGTTCAGAGAACTAGAAAATTGAGATAATTTCCCTAACTCTACTACGATGGATGTCAGCATAGGATGAAGCTCTTTCTCACCACAACCATGGGAAAATTATCCCCAAAGGGAGTTGTCCAAAGTAGTTGCAATGGCTGGGAATACCTCATCGTTGTTCAGTTATTCAAGGAGTTCAATGAAAAGAGGACTTTCAGAGCCTATGGAGATTGAAGAGGTAGATACTGCCAGCATGCCCGAAAGGTAGAAAATAGAACAAGAACAATAGTTAGTGCAGGTTAAGAGGAGCAATAGAAAGGGGAAAATGAAGAAGAAAAAAATGGAGGAAAAACATAAACAAGAAGAGCCCAAAGGAACTAAGTTGCAAATCCAGGAATATGTGTTTGATGGACAGACTCCAAATAGGCATGCCTCTAAAGAAGATTGGCTAGACTCTTACCAATAAAGGGATGATAAAAATTTTAATGAGAAATCGAAGTTGTATAATGAAGTAATGTAGTTTCCCTATCCAAATGTGGCGTTGAATATTGTAAGGGATCATGCTACGAACATCCTCAACCTGAATTTGACAGTAGGAAACAAAGTGCTAGAGTTTAATGTGAACCTCTCAAAGGTTCCCACTACTGACATAACACACCATAACAGATAGACTGATGACATCTTGAATGCTAGATTACTGAAATCCACAATATAGATATCCAAGCTAGAGGCAAGTAAAATAAAAACTCTATATCTTTTGAGGAAGGTAAGAGTTGAAAACAAGGCCATCAAGATCCAAATTAACAATTTGGAAAATGAATCAATGCAAATAGAGGGACCAGCACATAAGGGAGCTTTGGCTTAGATACTATTAGATGAGAAATAGAAAAAGATCCAACTACTAAAAACGAAGTTGAAAATCCCTTCCACCCAGCTCACTCACACATAAGAGTTGGTTGAATTCGAAAAAGAGAAAGAGACATTGAACACTGAGCTTATAGATTGCAAATCCAAGCTGATAAAGCTCGAAGAGAAGGAAAGTCTGTGGGAAGTAGATACCAAGCTTCTGAAGGAGAGAGAAAAAGAATTAAAGGCTACGCTAGCAACAAAGGAAAAAGAGCTTCAAGAAAAATGCATAGAGATTGCAATTCAACCCATAAATGTAGCTAGAGAATTAGACATCCATTCTCTTTATAAAGCAATGTCCCAAATAGGCATGAAAGATACAGAGAGTACTAAGTTAAAGTAGCAGATTAAGGAGCTAGAGGAGGAAAAAGCAAAGGAGGAACAAGAAAAGGGAAAGACAGAGGAGAAATATCAAGAATTGACACAACAAAATGCCAAATTAATCCAGCAGGTAATCGGTAAATTGGCCTTACAAGGGGCTAGAAATTTGATCTAGGATCAAATCATTGCAAAAGCTAACAAGTTCAGAACTTACATATATTTCATCGCATACCAAGAAAATGCTTTGATAGAGGCCAAGAAAAAGGTTTCGACGGTATTAGGAGAAATGCAGAAAAGACCTGCAATGATAGTAGAAATTTTCATTGCTTTCCTAAGCGCCTTGTCAGATGATCTATCCAATCAGTACAATATTCAAAACAGAGTTTCTAACATCTCTAGGGCTAGAAAGGTAATTTCTAAACATAGGATGTTGGACACTGTACAAGCCAAAATGGACATCATTGAGCATAAGGTCAAGGAGGTTATCAGGTTATTTAAGCCACTTGTAGACAGAGGGATTCATTTCTTCTAGGAAAAGAAGGGACCCTTATTGCCTCAAAGGGAGTATCTAGAGCGCTTGGTTAGTTTCCCATCAAACAACAACAAGTTTTGAGACATGCAACAAACCTCGTTAGGAAGGATCGTTTTCAATAAGCTGGCCAGTGAATTTGAATTGTTGTTTGATTTAAAAGCCACATGTGCCAAAGCACCCGAGACCTCGTACCGGAAAACTATGGAACTCAAAGTACAGGAATTTGACATGGTGATCGCAACTTTTCTTGGTCCTGATCAGTGGAGTTCAATTCAGCAATACAGGTTGAGCAAGTTTAGGATGCAACCATAGATGTGGCAATGATAGTATGCAGGAAATTTTTTTTATGGACGCACCCCTCCAATGGTCACCTCTCCTGGAACGTTTTACAGCTATCACCTACTGGATGGATACATAAAAGGCCCTTGTGCATAATTTCTCTCACAGTCCACAGTTCATTTTCCAGTTTTATGTAAGTCGTGGAAGATACGTCACATTATAGTTTCTTAGAAGTTGTTCTTCTGTGAGGAACCTGCAGCAAACAAGTAATCAAAACACATGATATAGCAGCAGAACTCAGAATCACTTTTATATTAATCGCAATCCACTTCGAGGGGGCAACCTCCTTTGAGCAAGCTCAATACAAAATAACTTCACGGTGCCTTCCTTGGCCTCAACACACACTTATATACCAAAATAGGCGCCAATACTATGGGTCAAAACCATGGGCCATCATAAACTATGGGCACCAATACTATGGGTCAAAACCATGGGCCAATATAAACTATGGATCAACAAATACTACTGGTGGCTTACAAAGCATATGCACCTCACAACAATAACACAAACTATGGATCAACAATTACTATGGGATGACTTACAAAGCATATGCGTCCAACAACAATATACTAACATAGTAAAGAGAGGGATTGACATGGGTTCCTAACATCCCCTCCCCCTTAGAAAAATATTTGTCCTCAAAGCTTTAGATGTGGAAATTGTCATTGTATCTGGAGGAGTGGTTCCCACGTAGCATCCTCGGGATGCATTCTGTGCCATTGAATTAAGACCTCTGTGATAGAGCGAGAGCGAAGCTGATGAGTGCGCTTATTGAGGACAGCCTCCAGCTCCAAAAAGATGGATCCTGCATTATCCAGTTCTGGTAAAATAGTTTGGCCTTTGATGTTGGTGCCAAGAACTTGCTTCAGACAAGAGACATGAAATACTAGAGGAATGCAGGAAGAAGGCGGAAGTTCCAATTTAGAAGCAACAGACCCAATCTTCTGAAGAATCCTATATGGCCCATAGAACTTTGGAGCGAGCTGATGACGCCCTTTGAGTTTGAGTGAGGATTGCTTGTAAGGCTGGAGATGAAGAAAAACCATATCACCGGCTTCAAAAGTGCGCTCAGAACAGTGCTGATCAGCTTGTTGCTTCATGCGATTTCCTGCCATGTGAAGGGTTGCACGCAAAATGCGAAGGACCGCGTCAACTGCCCGAACTGGAAAACTGCTGGGGGTGTAAGGAAGAAGAACTGGAGGTGCCTGAACATAAACTGTTTCATATGGAGTCATTTTAGAGGCAGTGAGGTAAGAGGTATTGTACCACCATTCAGTGAGAGGGAGCCACTTTGCCCACTGATGTTGTTGCTCAGAGGAGAAGCAACGAAGATAAGGTTCCAAGCATTTAGTGATAATTTCAGTCTGACCATCCATTTGGGGGTGATAACCTGAACGCATCTTCAGTTTGGTGCCAGTGTGGTGAAAGAGTTCTGTCCAAAAATGACTGGTGAAAGTCGCACCACGATCCGAGAAAATGGAAGAAGGCATTCCATGAAGATGAAAGATATGGTCTAGGAAAATTTGAGCAACGGAAGAGGTTGTATAGGGATGGATGAGAGCACAAAAATGACGATATTTGGAGAGGCGATGAACCACAACCAAAATCACAGTCTTCCCTCCAGATGTAGGGAGCCCGTTAATGAAATCCATAGAAATATCTGTCCAGATCTGGGGAGGTATGGGCAAGGGCTTGAGCAATCCTGGAAGGGGTGTTGTTTCACCCTTATTACGCTGGAAGGTATCACCTTCAACCACCATCTGTTGAATTGTCTGTTTCATGCCCTGCCAAAAGAAGTTGCGCCGTGCCCGTTCATATGTTTTGAGAAAACCAGAGTGCTCCGCTGACGGAGAAGCATGGAGTTCATAGAAGATAGCTTGTTGAAGAGCTGTGTTCTGGGGAAGCACCAGCCAACCCTTGTATCGCAGTGAAGCACCATCCCAAGAGTAATGTGGAACAGGAGAAGGGTTGGTGTCCAAGCGTTGGATGATGTGAGATAATGAAGAGTCCTTGACATAACCCTGCTGAACCGATTGCAACCAATTTGGAACAGGCATAGAAATAGTGGAAAGAGAACCTTGGTCATCAAATGTGCGAGAAAGGGAAGCTGTCACAAGATTGTCCTTACCCTTCTTATAAGTGATCTCATAGTCATAACCCATGAGGTTGCTAACCCATTTCTGTTGTGCTGGGGAGGATACGCGCTGTTCTAGGAAATATTTCAGACTCTGGTGATCAGTCTGGATGCAGAAATGAGTCCCTGAGAGGTAGGGTCACCACTTTTGTACTGCATGCAAAATGGCCATCATTTCCTTCTCATATGTAGAGGCAGCTAAATTCGTACCAAAAAGGGCTTCGCGGGTGAATGCAATGGGTTGTTCATCTTGAAGGAGAACAACACCAAGTCCATTGCCGCAAGCATCACTCTCAATAGTGAAGGGCTTGGAAAAAGCGGGCATAGCTAGAACGGGTGTAGTACACATAGCTTGTTTCAGCTTGTCAAATGCACGCTCAGGAACATGTGTCCATGTAAAAGCATCATTTTTCAATAGCGCAGTTAATGGAGTTGCAAGCTTCCCATAATCCTTGACAAACTTGCGGTAGTAGCCAGTCAACCCCAAAAAACCACGAAGGCTCTGGAGTATCTCCACACGAACCCCTTGTGCTGAGATAATGTGCCCGAGATACTCAACTTTCTTTTGGCCAAAAACACATTTAGACATTTGGGCATGGAGATGATGATCAAAGAAAAGTTGCATTACAAGAGCCAGATGCTGGAGATGTTCAGCCCATGTTTTACTATAGATGAGGATATCATAAAAAAATACCAGAATGAATTTCCGCAAATGGGGCCTGATGTTGGGAGGAATGCTACCAGGGAGGAGCTGAATACGATGGTCCTCTAGTCGTGAAGGTGGAATTCCCACTGGTTCAGCAAAAACACCTGTATAGCGATCCAGAATTTGTTGGAGATCCAAAGGAGTAGTGGGGGCCGCTGAAGGTTGCATTTGAAGGGAATGGAGGTGAGCAATGACACCATGGGAACTCTTCTTAAGGATTTTTTCCATGCGATGTGAACTGATAATGCTGAGAGACCCTGGTTGTAATCCTTTCAATGTGTGTTTGTGTCCATCGGGGGAGAACTGCATCCAAAGTTCAGCAAAATCCCATAATATGGGGCCAAGTGTGCGCAGCCATTGAGTGCCCAAAACCACATCACATCCGCCTAAGGTCAAGGAAAACATGTCAGAGCGGAGCTTATAATCTCCCATAGAGATACACATATTACGACACTTCCCTTTGCAAGGTAAGGTGCCCCCATTGGCAACCATGACTTCAAATTTGGAGCAAGGATGGATAAAACAATCAGCTTGTTTGGCGATCTGAGGGTCAATGAAATTATGAGTGCTGCCAGAATCAATGAGTATCGTAAGAGGAAGCTTCTTGAAGTAATCGCGTACCCGCATTGTTTGGGGGGCAGTGACTCCAGCTAAAGCATGGAGGGATATCTCGGGCTAGTTGTCCTGAGATGGAGGGTCAGTAGGCGGCTCCTGAGTGTCAACCGGAGCATCCATTACATCGGCAACTTCTTCACCAATTTCAGAGGCAGGTGGAGAATCCACATCCAAGAGATAGATCTTTTGTTGAACACATCGATGGCCCCGACTAAATTTCTCATCACAATTATAACAAAGCCCTTTTTCTCTGCGTGCCTGCATCTCTATTTCAGACAAATGCTTGATTGGAGGTGAGCGAGGAGCTGGCGGAATGGGAGGTCGTTGAGAACCCATATTGCAGAAGGGAACAAAAGAGGATTTGGAGCATTGTTGGGCTGCCATCTTGTCTTCTGCCAACTTAGCCAACCCTAGGGCTTCCATCATTGCGTTGGGACTGAACATTTTGACCTCAGAGTGAATTGCATCCTTTAAACCACTAATAAAACAACTCCGGTAGAAGTCATCAGGTAATCCTTCAGTGTGATTAGCTAGTTTCTCAAATTCAGTTTGATACTCTTTCACCATGCTAGTTTGGCGAAGTTTAGTGAGAGCTCCTGTGAAGTCATCAAAAGCACTCGGACCAAATCGGTGCAAAAGGAGCTGGCAAAAATCAGGCCATTTTGGCTCTTCATGAGCCCTGATGTACCAACGATACCTTTGAAGAGCTTCCTGTTCCAAATGAAAGGAGGCAAGTGGAACTTGGTGGATATCAAAATTATTATGAAGGCTGAAATACTGTTCTGCATGATAGATCCATCCAGTCAGATCAGTACCATTGAAGCGCGAAAAATCTAGCTTCGGACCGTGAAAATTGCTAGAAGAAGAGAACCCATTGGTTGATTAAGACTCGGACTGTCGTCTGGTGTTCATTGCTGAATGCTCAAGATGGAGACCAAGAAATTTTTCATCCAGTTCCTGGAGTTTGGCTTGGATGGATGCAAGTGCTTCCTCCATGATTTTTGCTCCTGTGCGGGTGACAACCATAAGCAGGAGATTTTTCAGGAAGGGATCTACAACGGCGCGGAAGTGATTGGAAATAGGTGGATCTGCAACGACGCGGAACTGACTGGCAACAGTTCTGGACATCGAAAATCTGCAATTGTGCAACTGAAAATAGATATGGACCCCAGGTATGTGCGGCTTCCTATCGGTTCAAGGGATTCACTCGTCCACCAATGCTGTCTGATGGCTTGTGTATTGGGGCAGTACCCTTCACTCCATGGCTCAGGTAAAACTAATAACCGCTTGGCCACAAACGATAGCTCTTGGTTTACCTCACGGGTGGGAACTAGTCAATCAGGTAGGGGTCGTTGCCCTTTTCGCCGGCAGGTCCTCTCAATGGGCCAGCTACTTCGGGGTTCCTGTGGTACTCCTCACAATGATTTTTAGGGCTTATGCCCAAGTACTTCCTGCAGTTAAGCGGAGAGGGATTATTCCCAGATCCGAACCTACAACAGAAAAAAAAAAATTTGGGTAGAAATTCCACCCAATGTTCAAAAATCGGATCTATATTGCTCAGAATCGCTATTATAGCATGTTTCCGGAACTGGAACAACCACTCTGCTTCTACCCATGAAATCAGAATAGAAATCTAGGCACTTGGTCAGAATATTTTCATGCCGCAATTTCCGCGGTCGTCACCGAAATTCTGAAAAATTGCGGATTTTAAATCCGCGATGTCTCCACTTTTAGAAATCCAAATGAGATGATTTGTTTTTTGAAACTGCGTATTTTTGAAAGAGGAATTCAGATATGCAATCTGTTTCTTCTGATTTTGTGCAGAAAGTTTCAGAAATTGATCTGAAAGTCGCCGCCGAAAAAAAAAATTCCCACGTGTGCCAAGGAAAGTGCTCTGATAGCAGATGTGAGGAACCTGTAGCAAACAAGTAATCAAAACACACGATATAGCAGCAGAACTCAGAATCACTTTTATATTAATCGCAAGCCACTTCTAGGGGGAAACCTCCTTTGAGAAAGCTCAATACAAAATAACTTCACGGTGTCTTCCTTGGCCTCAACACACACTTATATACCAAAATAGGCGCCAATACTATGGGTCAAAACCATGGGCCAATATAAACTATGGGCGCCTATACTATGGGTCAAAACCATGGGCCAATATAAACTATGGATCAACAAATACTACAGGCGGCTTACAAAGCATATGCACCTCACAACAATAACACAAACTATGGATCAACAATTACTATGGGACGACTTACAAAGCATATGCGTCCAACAACAATATACTAACATAGTAAAGAGAGGGATTGACATGGGTTCCTAACATCTTCATTTGTAACAAATTTTGATTCCCAAACATCGGGTTGGGAAGTCCCGAAAATATATAAATGTACCTCCTGAAGAAGGAGAAAGGGTTGGAACCGATGTAATTTTGTAGTGTATGCTTTCAAGAGTTTTTTTAATAAATTTGCAGGTCCCAAGTCAGCATTTTACACAGGGATTCATGTGTTGTTTGTGTTGTAGTTTGTTGCTTCCTTTCTCATGTGAATGTTTTTCCAGTTTATCTCTCCCATTATGTTTTCTTTCATGTTTTAAATAAGTCTATAACAGTTTGGAATTCATACATGCTATGCTCCATCTGTTGTTTCAGATATCCATTAAATCTTTCTTCTAAAGTTAATTCAAAATTCATTCTTTAATGCTCTGTGTTAATGGAATGTTCATGTTCTTCTTTCCCACTAGACAATTATAATTTGACTGCGATTGAATGGCTATCTTTCCTCTATGTTAAAATCACCTACATAAGTTCTGTTTATTTTCGTTACACATCTTGATTCCATCGCCCAATGGTTCTATGTTCTGTTTCAACCACCCTTACAGACAATTCATATTTTCACTTTTACATATCTGACATTGTTAATTTTTGGTGAGAGATCCCTCTCAGAAGAGTAGAAGGCCAATTCTCTCTTCAAAAGTGGTTCTACTGTTACCTAAGAGCGAGCCTTCCGCAACCTTTGGTTCAATTCTAGTGCTAACACACCCTTTGATGATGGGCTATAGGATACGTTTTTGACATGGACTGGGTACTTTGTATTGACACAAGTATAAGATATAAGATATTCCTGAAATTATTAAAACCAATTAAAAATGTAGTTTTGAATTTATATAAAGTGTTTGTTGTTTTTACCGATTGGGCTTCCAGGATAATTTTTTGTTCTCTGTATCTTGTTGATTATGTTTGTTATTTATATTATAAAAGTGGTTAAAATTGTGAAAAATGTAACAATACTTATTCACCCACCCCCCCTTTCAGTATTGTCCAATATTGTAGAATTTAAATGATTATGGTTATTAATGTTTTTGTTTTCATTACTTTGATGATTAGTGATGAATCTCTTTGTTTGATAGTACTGTGCTGATTAAAACAATTAATATACCTATATTTGTGATTTTTACAATTTATGTGCGAAATGTTTGTTCACTTTGATGCATAGCTTATTTTTGAATATGTGTGACATCTTTAGAGGACTATGGTTATCCTCAAGGGGTTGTCCACCCCTTACTGAGTTAACCTAATGAAGATGAGATGACCACATGAGCTTCCTTATCCAATGACAATGATTATGAACTTCCACTCTTTGCATGAGACACATGAGACGTATGACCACATACAATTGAGAAGGATGGGTAACCTACCCTCATGTTGACTTGATGTCCAAAATGTCTTGTCCATTTTGGCATGCCATCATCCTTTGTCTTCAAACTTTATATTCCTTTTTTTAATGTCATCAACATCGTTTTTCCTTTACTGTTGTACATGTCATGGGAATCATGAGCTTATAAAGTAGTTGACATAAATTTATTTTAGAAAATACCTACAAAGTAGCTTCCTAAGAGTGGTAAATGTTGAAAATGATGTTAAAACATAGAAAAAGAAAGGAAAAATGGTCATGGGTCCATAGTATAGATTTATTAAGGCAACATGTTCATGGGTCCTTCCTTATTTCACATATGTGCAATTTTCCTTGTACTAATTCCTTATTCAATTCCCTGTATACATGTGTACAAGTAATTTGAAATAATTTAGAGGTTTCTTCTTTGAGATGAGTAGTCAAGACCCACAGAGATATACTTTCGCCCTTAATGTTTTGATTTGGAAATTACTTTCCAATGAGCTAGGTGAAACCTAACCTTGTCCTATTTTATGTGCTACAACTAGTCAAAACACAACCCCTAAATTTTATTGTGTAACCCTTTAGGACAATGAGAATGTAATAACTAGTGAACATTAATTTCTTTGAGAACATCATTAACCATAGTCATTCTACTTCCACATAATATCCACATGTGATACTAGGAATGTATTCTATGTTCAATCCTTCCTATCATCCAACCTCTATCCTTGATGCCATATCCAAGGGGTTGTGAAAAAATACAAGGTACTTCAATCCATCATGAAGTTTAGCCCTTTGAAAAAGTGAAGATTTGTAGTGCACCTATGATGCCATGATCAAGCATACAATTGAAACAAATCAAGGACTTATGGAAATTCATCTCCATCCAAGTGGCCACACAATATAGTTGAAGAATAGATTTAAAATCTCATGCTTCCCATAACAACATTACTTTAGCTCTAGCTGTAAAGTGTTTAACTTTATCATTGAAATTCCTATGACATCTAAGGACATGCCCGCATAATGAATGTATCAACAATCATCTAGTAAATTCATAAAAGGTAAGCATGCATCAATGAAAAGATCACAATGATGGTTCACTTTATTTTCTTCTTTTTATATAACCATACTATTCCCCATATCAATATGCAGACTAATTGCTCCCCCTGAAACCTTGTTGGTCTGTCCATCTCAAGATATTTAATTTGTCTCACATATATCTTTAGAATCAATGAAAAGTGATATCTCACAAATGTGGATTTACACAAACATATTGTAGCTAATTTCTTTCTTCATTTTACTTCATCTATTTATATGGCTACAAGCATGCATTTTTCAACCTTTTGTGCACCTTTGTGAGCATTTGTCTTGACCTACATGCATATGTTTGACACCTGTGGGAAATTTATAAGGTAGTACAGGAATTGTATCAGCCCAATGGGCATTTACAAACTGGATGCAAGGAATTTATCAACAACCTACATACATTTCTCCAAGTCAATTTCTTATCCAATTTGGAGAATTGATGTAAGTGTATTCTGCAACTTAAATGTGGGCATATTTAACTAGCTACAGGAATTTTTATAGGTTGCGGGGATTTTTACTCTATTGCTTTGTGGGAATTTTTTATTTCTCTATTTCCCTATAGGAATTTTTAACTAGCTGCGGACATTTTTAATCTCAAGTGCGGCCATATTTGAGGCTTGAGGATATTATTGAGGCATGGATGGCATTTGTCTCCTCCACTTGCGGGCATAGTGGGGACCCTGCATGCATTTTAATGACATTTGCTTCACTCATGTGATCATTTTTATGAATATTTCCCACAAGTATGTTATTATGCATGCAAGACTAAGATAAAATGCCCACGGCTACTTAAACATGCCCACAGGGAAATTTTCAACCTTTTGTGCATTTTCGCGGGCATTTTCCTTCCATATGCAGGCACTCTTTACATCAGCTAGGAGGATGAGCCAAAAATTGTTGGAATAATTGTTTTGTACTTTGCAAGACTTGTTCACATCAGTTTCTTTCTGCATTCTTGCATCCTTGTGTTCACCTTAAGATCCCTCACTAGGTCCCATCCACCATATTTCTACCTTATATGACTTTTTTCTGGAGTACTTTGCTCTCGTTTTTATTGCGATTTGGTCGTACTTCTATTCTTGTACTCATTTTTATTTGTGAGGGTTGGATGATCTATTTTATGGTATTTTCCAATTTTGGGTTCTCTCCATTCATAGGTATGTTGGTCTAGTTGAGTCTGATGCAAGTAACCTAATGCTAAGAGGTTGAAGTCTGTTTAGAAAAAAAAAATTCTAAGGATAAGGGATCCTTTCCCTCACATCTTATGTTGAGTTATATTATGTTGAGTTTATAATTGGTTCAGATATGATATATCATGTTATTGTTATATATTGTTGTCTTTCATTCACAACTTAGATCTGATATACTTCTCTATTGTTATTGTTTTAAGTACTTTAATGGTTATCGTAACTCGTTGTTTATGGGACATACTAGACATGAAGGATATTGAGGTATGGCTCTTCTATAATGGATATGCTTGTCTCATTTTTAATCTTTGATTTTGAATATTTGAGAAAATAATTATAAAATACAAAGGAGCTGAATCTACCTGAGAGTTTGCAGCTTTTCTCAAAATGAGCTGAAATGTGCATTTCTTTTTGGATCTTGTGTCTTTAGAGTCATTCCTTGTGTATTCCAGTGAAGTGAAATATAGAGAAGGTCCTTCTCTTGGTATAGGACTAGGATGGGGTGCTACTGATGGTGGATTTTTCTCAAGGTAAGTAAATTTGAATTTTCTCCAATTTAAGCCTTTGAGCCTGAACTTTTGCTGAATTTTCAAATATGGAGTGTGACATTTATTTTTCATAGTTTTTCACTTTTAGAACGTTTAAGGTAATTTTGTTGTTTAAAGTTTGCTTTTAATGAACAATCAGGTCATGTATGGGTCTCACTCCCTTTGGGGGATTTTATTTTCTAATTTTCTAATTTTACTATGCGATATGGTAAGTCAAAGGGTTGGATAAAATCCAGTTTTAATGTCATGAAAATAATAAATTTATTTGGAACCAAAGTGAAACTTACTAAATGACGGTTTCTATTTTTTCTTCTAGAATGTTACATTTAAGGGATTTTGTATCAACCTGGGGTTAAGAGTACTGTGCTTTGATCTAACTTTTATTATTTTTCTGCTGAAAGTTCAATTATGTATTGTAGGGAGGATGTTTCCATGATATGCTTGAATTTATGTTTGTTTAAAAAACATAAAGTACATATAGTAATAATGATAAGATTCAAATTGCACATTTAATTTTTCCAGGAAAAATCACCGTTTCTATTCGAGAAGATGAGAAATTACTTTCCTAATCTATTGTTGTTCTTTTAAAGCAAAAAAAAAAAGATCTTTCTATTGACTCCCTCAAAAAATAGATTCCTAATACATATTCATCTTGATGTTTATGTATTAAAAGATCACATATAAAACCCCTTAGCTATCTTGTCTTTAGTCCTATAAATTTCTATAAAAGTACTGTCTTTATTTCTGATAGAAAATAGAAAGATGAAATTTTAACTGGCGTCGTCCTCGAACTTTAAACAAATTTCAATGATCATATCTATATCAGGCTCCTTAAAAAATGGATTCTGAGACATAAATTATTTTATCTATGCATTCTTCAATTATCACACTTCCATTTTCTACATGTTGCTCTTCCTTTGAGTACACATCAGCTTCCACATTTTGCTCGCTATATAGACTAGTAAAAGAAATTGTCTTGAACAAGTTCACTATTTTTTTTGTTTGATATCTTGGAGTTTCTAGGTTTATATTTAGATTCTGGCATGTACCTTGCATCTACTTAATAACCAAACTGAATTCATTATAGACCTGTAACTACTTTACATTATTCTCTATGTCAAGTTTGAGAAGAAGTGTTAATGCCATTAGTTATGCAAAATTATCGGATCCCATGCTAAGGCCAAGGGACAACCATCCATATTAATTGTGTGCATCTTAGTCAAAATCAAAATACAACCTACACTGCTACTATCCCAAGGACTTTTCCTTTCTCCATAAAAGAAACCCTATACCCGCTCTTTAATGATGATCAAATTCTCCATTTGCCTATCTTTTCTTGAATAACTCGAACCCTATAAGGATTAAGTGTAATATCCTGATTTTGACCCTATTACATTAAAATTGTAAATAATGTAAATATTGTTATTAAATAATGGCGAGGAGATCAAGGCCAAGGCCTCACCATCGATTTAGTGTTTTATGTATCAAAAATTAAAATCGATTCCTATGGTTCTTGTGCTAGCCAGGAACAAGATAAATTGAGACATCATGTGAATATGCAATTTAATAAAATACCCATAGCTAGTTGTGCAATGCAATAAGAGATGGGGGCATGCTTTTCACAAGGAATAGGAAGGGAAACTATTCAAACCCTTGAGCCAATAACGTTGAGCCAAATGTAAATGAGAGATCCCATAAACTCTCAACTACCCATTTTGACTTATTCTCCCAATCATTTAATTCTTGGAACAGTTGGTTAATGCAGTTAATGCATTGGGAATGGAGAGGTATGGAAGCCAATTTTGTGTATGGGAAATCCATGAATTCTGAAAAATCATATTTTTGCTTATGGGGCAAGAAAACACCCATAAATGTGTGCCCAATCCATTCCTCACATATGATTTTCACTTCCTCATGCAGTTGGAGCGATATGGGGGCCTTTTCTTCATGTTTTTCTACATTTTCCTTCATTTTTCCATGGCTGGAAATTCATTTTGTGTTGGACAGTGGATGGGAAGAAGAGATTAACGATTGGGGGTTTATAGAGGTCATTACTTCCCATATAAGGCCCATAAAAATTTTATGAAATCAAATTTTCTCTCACAGGATCGATTCCCCATCTACCATTTTGTTTTTGGTTTCCTATGACTTTTGAGACTAATGGAAACCCCATCTTGGGCATCCCACAACCAAAACGTTTTTCTTCATACCTAGCACATGTGTTTTTATGTTATGTGCATTGTTGTTTTGGTATGAATTGTAAGTAAGAATTAGGAGTGGAATAGGTCCATAATTGGCTTGATAAACATAGTGAAGAGAGGAATCTCACAAAATATCAAAAGGGATTGGCTACTCTTCTATGCACACGTTGTAGAACACTAAAATGAAAGGTATGGCCTGAGGGACTATGTAGCAATGAAGGGAATACTTCCTTGTGTTGGGTGTATTGGTATTATGCAGACCAAGCTAGAAATATCTTATAGAGGTATCCATAGCTCCATGGTTGATCTCATTAGCTTAGCAATTCTTCCTTTCCACTGCCTTAGCAGCCCGAGAAACCCAATTGTGGATTGGCTTGGCTGAACCATGGTGTGTATTTGGCTATGTGTGATTCTGTTGTTCCCTTTTTCCTTGCATAATTCATGCCCATCTTGGGGGTGGCAGTTGTGTAAAGATATTGATTATCACAACTAGCCTAAGGTTGGGTGGAATGTTGCAACGACATAGCTAGTTGCTCTGGGTAGCTCATTTTCAAGATAATTACTCTCTTATATTAATTATGAAATGTATTTGTTTTCAAAATTATTATGAATGTATTGAATTCCTACTAGAGGTTCAAGCAGATATTTACTTCCGTTGTATTTTCCTGCATTATACATCTGCATATGTCATTTAATTCCAATGCATTTTGATTATGTTCATGGGGATAAATGCTCAGTTATCACATCCAATCCATCACACTAGATTGATGAGAGGGGACATGCCATTAAGCTATGTCTATGGATCTGATTTGATAACAACATTGGAATGAAGGTGCTACAAATTTTTCCACAAATAGAAATGATTTTCTTGCTAGGTACAAGTCCCATATAGTCAGACATGGCACAACTTTCCATTCCTTGAGATTTTTTTGTCTCATCCATCTTTTCAAACATTCTTCAATAGATCTCCCAACCCATCTATTATTAACTCTTTTGAACTCAAGTGAAGGAGGTAAAAGAAACATTTAATTTTATTTTTTTAACTCATATATAGAGAGAATTCAACACACATGTGGATTATTTATCTAAAGAAACTTTTACCTTGTAGGAGGGTACCCTATTTGTACATGAGTACAAGGAAACACTCTCTTTCAATAATTGCAGAAGAATCGGTATTAATGGTTTCTTAGGAATCCTCGGTTGGATTGATATAACTATCAGATTGCTATGTCAATTTCTTGAAATTTTAATCTAGGATAAGCCTTTCTTTGTCTAGTGATTCAACATGATGTTTGGAATATGGTCCCTTGAATTAGCCAAAGGGATCATGATGTCCTAGTACATGAAATCAAAATTCTATAAAAGGAAACTATTTCTGCATTTAATTGGAGATTTTTTTAATAGGAAACTATTTCTGCATAACTTCAAGTTATAAAAAAATCTCCAATTAACATGATAAAAAAGCACATAAATACTGGTATACATAACTTCAATTTTATATTTCCCAACAATTATTAAACTTGAAAAAGGTTGTAGATGTTTTATATATTTAACACATTAGCATGGAGGCCAAAAGTTATGAATGCAAAATAAGTTCCTTGTATTTTCAGAATGACCCTTATAGTTGTTTATGGAACAAGGTACCTGAAGCAAGATGTATCAATAGCCCATCCCTGAAAAGAGTTAACAGATTCGGGTGACAATATATTCATTGCTGAAGGTACTGTAAAATTTCTCTTGGCTAAATTACAATACTGTATCAATAACATAATACATGCTCTAAGTAGTTTTTTCATATAAATTACAATACTGGGATTTACGAATATCTATGATAAACGAAAAATATAGTGTGTAGTACACAATTAGAACACAATCATGTTCCAAATTCCATCACAGTCAAGGTATGTTAAGACTGTTGAGCATGATAATGGCATTTCTTCTAGGTTGGGAATGGGTCAAACTTCTTATTCTGAGGTAGCATAACATAGAGATGAAATATTGCACTTATTAAGTTGTATGAGGTAGGAAAGTGGAGGTAAGATATGATAGAAGGATGACATTGAAAGTAGGGGATTTGGGTTGGATAGATGTTTCTAAATCCTTTGAGGATGCCTATGTTCCATTTTCTCACTTTTACTCCTAATAATATTTATCAAGACTTAAATAAATCTTATAATAATAAGTAATAGGATATGTGCTTGAAATATATATGCTATCCTATACAATTTTGAGGACGACATTTAGTCTCTAATACTCATTTCCTACCAACATCATTGTAAGAGCGTAGAGGTATACCTAGATTTGAAATACATTCTTTGCTGTGAATTATATATATTGTTTTAAATACCCAGTAAAAATTGCTATAGCAATGCATTGGCATTGTTATAGAGACACAGTGACGTTGCTATAGTGACACATTAGTTCTTAGTCGCTTTTAATTTGCGACAAAATATCGTCACTATAGCGACATCATGACCTCTCTATAACGACGCTACACCGTCACTCTAGCAAAAGAAAAGGAATTAGGATTTTCTTAGTTTTAACATACTTTTGTTCCTATAGCGATGCATTGACATTTCTATTTTGATAATTGTACGTCTCTATACCAATGACTATACATCTCTCCTGCAACATAATATGACTTAGTTGCTTGATTTTGATACAATATTTCATCTCTATAGCGACTCCAAAACATCGCTCCATCGACACAGTATGACTTAGTCACTTGATTTTGCAACAAGCTTCCGTTTCTATAGAGACTCCAAGACGTCGTTTGAGCGACAAAATATGACATAGTCGCATGATTTTTCCACAATATTCTGTCACTATAGAGACACATAGACGTTGCTATAGTTACTCCTATAGGGTTTTGAAGTAAATGCCACAATCACCACATGTGATCTCTGGTATGTCTCTATAGCGATGGAATATTCAAGTGTGGCTAATGTGACGTTATTGTTTCCATGGAAATATGGGCTCCTATTTGTCGCTATAGCGACACAAAAATGTTGCTATAGAGATGATTTGTCCTGGGAAAAATGTTCACATGTACTAGTGTATAGGCTCTATCCCTTGACTCTACCCATATTATCAAAGTTGGTCCTCCAAAGACATTAGTCAACAACCTATAATTTCTATCAAACTTATCAATCCAATCATTAACTAAGGTAGAGAAGCTTCCTATGATTAATAAGTGATTTCACTTTAGTGAAGGTTACATTCTTGTTAAGGATAGGACATAGGATTTCAACAAAAAGATCCACCAACATAAATGTGCATACAAAGGTTAATGTTCTTGATTATATTCCAACCCCATACCATCATACATGTATGATAGAATCTAGTATAAGTATGCTAATTTTTATATGGGATCTAAAATTCTAATTTTGCATATGAATTCCAACTAGGTTGGAACCACTCTCAAGTATACTCAACGAACATCAAGCATTCCCAACAAACATTAAGCATCAAACATGTTTAATCCTTTTTAAAAATTACCCTCACAAGTAACAAGGCATTCAACACATTGATCTTGAGAATCCTAGAAAACATGCTCCAATACCATATTAGATTGAATATAATGTAAATATAAATTTATGACATATGGCATATACACCTAGGACATCAACATATCTAGAAATATCTATTAATACACATATAAAATATACATTTAAGATTAGAAAATGTTATGTTTATATATTAGTGTAATTGCTCAATTTTAAATTCTAAATTTTAAATAGTTCATGTCTTTATTTGTTGTACACTTGTTTAAAATTTTTCATTTATTAGAGATGTCATTACACCATTTGTATTTTTTTAATAATATTTTTTCTATATTTATGATTGCAATGGTTAGTATGCATCCAAACATAGATATTTTGTGAGATATTTGCCACTTGAGAGAGATAGATACCAAAGGGAGGGTTGGTGACCAACTCCATTGCTCCCTATCTCAATAATTGGATGTCGTTATGGACATGATTCACCACTCTATCGGTGCTCTATACAACATCAAATTATGCAAATAAATTAAAAGGAAAGAATATGCGAATGGTTTGATCTACAATGAAGTTAAGAAGTTGTAGATCATAGAAGAACACAAATTTGTTTTTTACAGAAACGATTATGGTTTATATTAAGGAAACAGTGGTAAACCCACTGGAACTGTTACAACAAAGGGACCCATTCAAGAGCCTTGAAAAATAACCAGTGTTCCTTGGATGTTTACTTCTTCTAAATCTAAAAGTCTACATATCCAACTTGAAAAAATTCCCTATACTGGAGCCAAAATAAAATCCATCTATCACCATATCAGAGAGAAAAATTATACAAAAAATAGAGGAAACCAAAATTATCATGAACCATGGAGCTAGCTTTGCCTAGAACCCGAAGGACCTGGAGCTAGATTGACAATTATGTGTTTCAAATTAGTTTTTCCATATTGTACACATATTAATACTGTCATATATAGAATTAATAATCTTGTAGGAGCTTGATGCCTCTATGAGAGGTGTTGGCGTACCATCCATTTTCTTATATAAGGAAACAACAACTAACATTGACGTCATATTTCAACATGCCATATTGTTAATAGTTGTCATTTTGTTAAGACATGTTAGTTCATTAAAGTTAGATGATCTCATATTTAATTTTTTTTAAGTTGCAGGAACTAGGTTCTCAAGAAGGTGAAGGAGACATTGATCTTAGTGATATCCCAGAGGGTCACCTTCATTATTTTTTTAGGTGGGTAAGTACACGGTTTTTTTTGTAAATAAAGAGATTATATTACATCAATACAAAGCCATTACATAGAAGTGATACAAAACAAGTCTATCAGACCACTGGCGTGTTGAAACACATCACAGTGCTAGACCTGGGCAGTAAAAACCATTTTCTAGGGAAAGAACTGAGTCCTAAACTATCAACAAGAACATAGGCTCTAACCTTGAAAACCAATGATGGGGATAATCCCTGAGTAGGGCCAGAATTCTCGAGAAAATGAGGCAACGGGAATACCACATAACATACTGAGACAATACTGAAAGGAACATTAAACTTTACAAGCCAAAATAAAGAGCTGTAATAGAAACAATAGACACAAGATGTCAAACCATTTTCTGGAAGGTCGAGGGCAGGCAAGACACCATCGGTTGAGCCGGGGTTGGGGCTGCACCAGGGCAGATCGCATCAGGCTGAGAGGGAGAAAGGATCCATTTTTGCTTCTTACCACATTTTCCATAGTTATCCTATGGGTGAGATACCTCTTCCAGGCCTTTTCCAGCTGTGAAGAAGGAGACCCTGAGCCTTGAGGCAATGATATCCACCTTCTAGAGGATTAAGTGGCATTCGCCATTACAATGCTTCCACTCTCTGACTGGTTCCTTTTCCTTGGAGATTTTTTCTTCCCGTTCCATGTATAAGTGTCCCACCAACTTCATATTAACCCAGTATTGCATAAGGAGACGGTCGTAGGCCACTGCGTGACCTGCAGTGGAACCGGGATCCAATACCCAGTCCGCCACCTCCTGGTGGAGATATTCCTTAGGCATGTTTTTTACTGTATAGCAGAGATCCTCAACCTTTCCCTCCACTTCCCAGTAGATGCTCAGAGGAATATGGTCTTTGAAAAAATATGCTTCTTCTTGGGCTTGAATTTGTGCTCACGTAGCCCTGTGAGGGTTCTTCGCGGCACACTACTCAGCTGTGGATTCACTAAGGGATTTGCCCTTAACCATCAGACGTTTTGGGGCCATTTCCAATAGGAGAGGAAATGGAGCTAATGCATAGGATAGAGAGGAGACAGTGAGCCAGACACAAGCAATAAAGGAGGTCCATGGGGAGAACCAGTGGAGCTGAGAAACAAGGGGAAACTCTAAGAAGCGAAAACAGGTCAAATAGAGGGTCACACAATAAAAAGGGAAGGGCGACATCATTACCCGGCCTGGAATGTACCTTGAGAACATCATGGCTCTGATGCAGACAATCTCCCTCATACCCTTTCCCATGGCAGATACATTGCCAAAAATAAATGTCCAATCGTTTCGGTTGTCACTCCTAGTCCTGCCCGTCTTTTCACCTGCAGTCCCAACGAAAAATATAATGGCCAAGGACAACCACCAAAGAATCCATTTTCTTACCAAATTAATATAGTCAGGCATCTTGATGGTGGTCTGTCATAGTGTGCTTGCGCTGTCTGTCACCGCCAGCCACCGCATCATTCGGGCGTTCCACCTATGTCCCTCCCTTAATATCATGAACATCCATTTTTCGGCAATGATGAGCCCATTAATTAGCTTCAAATTTATCAAGAGGACCCCATTGGTGTGCCATCTCACCCTCGACCCCCACATTCACAAGGAGGTTTGCTGCCTTGTTGGCATCCCTTCCTACGTGACAAAACGAAACTGCTGAGTGGGCATGGATCTTGCCACGAAGATCATCCAGGTGACTAACTAACCTCTAGCTAGTGGAAACTTGGCTTTTGACTTGGCCATACACTAACCACCTTACTATATGTATCATGATATTGGAATCACCCTCACATATAGTAGGGCAGCCTTTACTATGCACCAGGAAATTCAAACCTTGAATCATACCTTCAAGCTCTGCGGAATTGTTAGTGTCATGACCAATGGCCCCCAGGAAGATGAAAATTATCCTTCCTTGTGAATCTCTGCATAATCCCCCATAGCCTACGTCACTTGGGTTCCCCCTAGAGGCCCCGTTGAAATTGAGCTTGAACACATGTGGAGGAGGAGCAGACCATGATTTAGGACTGGAAGGTTGAAGGATCCTATTGCGCTTCCAGAGCCCATCCAATTGAGTTTTTCCCAGTTCCCAAAATTCCCCAATGTGCACTTTTTCTGCAGGAATGAGCTTGTCCTCGTCATGCCATTGCATAATTATAATGGAGGAGAGAAGGTTGTCCCTCACTGTCTTCTAGAGCTTCTCAATGTAGTTTCTCTTATCATAGAAGATTCTCCCATTCCTTTCCTTCCAAATGCACCACATGATCATTCCAAGTAAAATATTCCATATGGTTCTAATAATTCTGTTTTTAATGTTTTTTTTATTCCATTTTGTCAAAGTTCCAGCTGACTGAGCTTTCTTCCTGTCACTTTTTCGAAAACACGTTTCCCCTTTATCCCAAATAGCAGCGATGAAAGGGTAGCTATCCAGAAGATGGCTTTTGGTTTCTTTCTCCTTGGAGCATAAGCAACATTGGGAAGGATCGTGGACACCATGCTTCTGAATATTTTCACAGGTGAGGATACGTCCTCTAACCACCAACCAAGCAAAGAGACTAAGCTTGGGCCATAACTTCAGGGTCCATATCTTCTTCCATGTTTCTTCTTCCTCAACGGGGTTCTCGATTCAAATATTGTAAGCCTCCTTGATGTTAAACATTCCTCTGTCCGTATATCCCCATCTTAGCACATCCTAGCCCTCCATGGGACTTATGCATCGATTGCGCATTTCCTCCTGGAAAGCCTCCCATTCCTCTGCCTCAATCGGGTATGGATTTTCAAGGAAGTTATAGCACCTCCTCCCATTAATAATCTACCCCTACCAGAAGTGGTGAACATATATTCTTCCTTCTACCCTAGCTAATTCATGAATTGGAGTCTATCTTGGGTTATCACCTAAATGTGGAAGTTGATTCCATGAATCCTCCCAGAACTTAGCATTCCCCCCATCTTGAATTTACTAAAAACTATGTTGTTGAACCAAATATCAACCATCTTTATTAAAATGGCTACACCAATGTTTAAGTTACTTAAAAAGGATGTAGAATTCCAATGGATCGAATCTTGTCAAAGTGCTTTCGAATTCTTAAGATAAATTATCAGTGGCACCAATACTGAGGGGTCCCGATTGGTCCCTTCCTTTTCATATATCCATTGATGCTTCTGATATGGCCATAGGAGTCCTAGGCCAAAAATAAATCCAATCAGGCTTATGCCATTTATTTTACTAGTAAGAATTTGACCCCTACTGAGCTAAATTATACCGTTACTGAAAAATAATTTTTGTCAGTAGTCTGTTCTATTAATAAATTTCTCCATTACATTACAGGAGACAAAGTTTTTGTGCATACAAATAAGTCTGCCATCATATTTTTAATTAATAAACCAATTACCAATGGTAGGGTAACTCAGTGGCTTCTTTTATTACAAGAATTTAACATTATCGTCATCGATCGACCTGGTAAATAAAATTTAGTAGCATATTTCCTTTCCCGTATTCAACATAATGACGGTACTAAACCTTTTGACTACACTTTTCCTGATGAACATCTATTTTATGTATCTATTCAAACACCTTGGTTTGCAGATCTTGCTAAATATTTAGTAACTGGGAAATTACCGTATCACTTGTCCCCACCCGAGAAGCATCATATTATAGTACATAGATATAACTATTTTTGGGTTGATAATTATCTCTTTCGTACTAGACCCGATCTTATTATTAGGTGATGCATATGAGAATATGAAATGACAGATATCCTCCATGTATTCCATGATGGACCATGTGGAGGACATTTTTCTGATAAGCGGACGACATACAAAGTGTTGCACTATGGTTATTATTGCCCAAGTATTTTCAAGGATGCTGCCAAATATGTCAAAGGATGCGATAGTTTCCAAATAATGGGTAGACCTATGTCTTCTGATCAGATTCCCTTACAGCCTCAAGTCATGGTAGAGCCTTTTGAGAAATGGGCTCTGGATTTTGTAGGACCTATTTCTCCCATGTCTCGTAAAAAGAAGTATATTCTAATTTGCACATACTATGTTACTAAGTGGGTAGAAGCTAAAGCTTTATTTAGGGACACATATAAATCGGTAGTAGAATTCATATATGAAGAAATATTCACTCGATTTGGTGTACCTAGAGAAATTGTCACAGATCAAGGCTCTCAATTAACTTTTCAGTTAATGAAATAACTCACCATGAATTATGGCATTTGACAATGTGAATCCTCACCTTATCATCCCCAGGCTAATGTCCACGTAGAATCAACCAATAAAGTATTAGAATCCATCTTAACCAAAACCATTCACTTACATCATAAGGATTGGGCAGATAGACTCCCGGAGGCCTTGTGGGCCTATAGGAGAACATGGATAAACACTACCGGACATACCCCCTATGAGTTGGTGTATGGAAAACAAGTCCTTTTACCTATCGAATTTCAAGTTAAAACATTTTGTATGGAAACACAGTTAGGCATGAATTTGGATGAAGCACAAAAACAACGAGTGTTATAGATTAATGAGTTAGATGAAATTAGACAAGATGCACTCCAAAGAACAATTTTAATAGAGAACCAATGGAAGAAATGGCATGATAAATTTTTAAAGCAAAAAACAATTAATACTGCAAATTAGGTTTTTCTATTTGACTCAAAATACAAAACTTTTAAAGGAAAATTAACTACCTATTGGATGGGTCCATATGAAGTAGTTATAGCTTTCGATAATGGATCAATAGAAATTAAGACAATTAATGATTCACAAATTTCCTTTGTATTAAATGGACACAGACTTAGACATTACCATCAACCCATCTCTAAACAGGATTTCGTACAAAATGTCTTGTAGCAAAAGGAGATGGAATTGGTTGAAGAGGAAATTATTCCTCATCCTCCTGATCCTTAAAGTTATCTTGGTTTGTCATTACTTGTATACATGTAAATATGTTTGTGTTCTCTTGAATAAGTAAGAGTCATTTCTAATAAATTAACTACATTTTCATTCCTATGATCATTTGTTGCAGTTTTGTCAAATTAAAGCAGAAAGACTCTTTTTCCTTTTTCTTATAAATTTGTAGATGTTTTGTTAAGAATAAATATGAATCATCTAACAAGTGGTGTTGCATTTTTATTACAAATATTTTATCTCTATAAAAAGCTTATGAATTACTATTTGAAAAGGGGTAGTGCTTTAAAATATTCATGATATATCTTTCTTTTTTATTACTATCAAAATTGAAGTTTATAGTACAATTGAAGAATTCCTTGTATATGGTCCTTAACCACTAATTATATGATTTGTTATGCTTTTATATATGGTATTTTGATTTAGACATGTACATTTCTAATTTAATAAGACAATTTCTTGAAATACCTACTCTAATTATCATATTCTTCACATTCTTATCACATACCTATGGATTACTAGTTCATCCTATACTTGTTATCAAAACTTGCCTCTTAATAATTTTTGTGGTAACTCGAAAGTAAGTGAAATTTATGCTTGTGGGGAACATTACTTATAATTTTATGAAGAAGAAAGACTGAAATATCAAAGAATAGCTTTAAGTTATTCTCTTTTGATATGATCTATAATTAAGGCCAGTTTATGTAAGAAATTTTTGCTTTAAAAGTTGAATTATGTGTTTAGTAGGACTAGCATGCTCTAGTACCAACCGACTTCCATATACTCAAAATCATTATACGAAGAAAAACTATTGGGGTACTGAACTGGCCTGCTGCAAACAGGTCAATGCTAAGTAACATCTTAAAACAAGGAAGCTCGGTAAATGCAAGTAAACCCATCGAGGTGCTGAACAAGATCACTACCAGCGAGGCTATGCTTGCATTGTACAAAGATAAACCTGTTGGGGTACTGAATAGGCCTGCTGGAAGCAGGGAAATATCGGTTAAAAGAGATCTAGTTAATGCACTACTATGCACATGGTTCATTGAAAATGATAATATTAGAATATATAAATACATGTGTAGGCCAATTGTTTATGATGTCATTAGAGAATGGCTATAAGTTGGGCTTGGATCCAACCATCTAATTCAATCAATACCTAGGATATGGTTATACTAGAAATGGGACCCATAGTTGTAAAATCTCACAAAATCTAGGGTAAAATCAAAATATTCCTAAGATGACAAGACATCCTTACAATGAGGCATGGACGACTAGTTTTTCCAATGGAGTTTTCCAATTATACTATTATAATTCACTTGATCTTTCTAAGTACTATTATTTCTGATAAATGTACATATTTGAATCATTTCCATTTTACTAGTTCATTTTTTTTTCGTGCAAAAATGATCACAGCATGATAAAACTATGTATTACATTATTTTGAAATTACTTAGTTTCTCTTGTATGGCTTGAGGACACGCCATATTATTTGGTTTGGGGGAGGAAGAGTATGCTGTGAAGATTATACTATTATTTTAATTTTTTTTCTGACTATTTATATAAAATTTAATTTATCTCTGACAAATGACAAATGTTTTTAGGATAATTAGCAGCAATCCGATCCACAATAAAAGCATGTTTTTACAAAAAAAAAAATCTATAGGAAGGATCATATGCAAGACCATATTAAGGGTTGAATGCTGGTCTAAATGAAATTCTAAATGATGATTTGAATAAAAACTATGATATCATAGCACTAATGATTAAAAATCATGTCAAGGTGTTAGCTTAATTTTGTTTGGGAAAAAAATTAAAATTGCCTGAGTCATACCATGATTATTAAGTCACATCTACAAGGGCATTATGAATCATCTCAACCTATGATGTTGTATGTTTGTGATCTCTTTTTACCCCCATATGGATTTGATATGACCTTATGACCTTTTCATTCAGCATGACTCTGCCATCACCTCTCTCCTCATACCCACTCGCACACTTAAACTATCAAATAGTCGATCCTCTTGTTAAATCAATATTATTATGGTTATGAATGTGGTTATGCATTAGTATTAATTCATACGTTCAACCTGTACAAAGTTTTACTTTGCACATGGTTGAACTGATTGCATTATTATGAACTCATTAATATAGGAATTCTTGACAGCACAAGTCTCAATATTTTCCATAATGGCACAATCACATAAATGTGTTGAGACTTTTGCATGGGCATTTGGTCGATTGAATGAGGAACATTTTAAATCAATGCCATGTGAACTTATACTATATCGCTCTCACTTACCATTATCCCTATAGAGCTGGGTTAGACACCTTCTTCCTATACACTTTGCAAACTCTGTATCCTAGTCTCTCCTTGAACCATGCCGAATCATTTTGAGCTGGAGAGCTACCAAGATTTATTTCAAATTCCATAGTTCCAAGAGTGCCGAGAGGTCTTTTTTTCACGCTAGTTGGAACTCGTTTCTTCACTTACTGCAAGGGTATGATGAATAAATTTCACTGTTGTTTGCGATGGGTTTCGATGGAAAGAAGGTGAGGGTTGGCCATCTCATCTTCCGAGTAACTGAGGAGTCTATTGCACTTGCAACCAAGATTCCTAAAGAGGGCACTCGGTGGCACAAGCATTGGTTTCTTCTACGGGCATCCCACAAATTCTCCCTTAAACCAGAATACTAGCATGTCATACTTGTCAAAAATTTCCATTGCAACTAGATTAAGCTAGAGTACATCAATCCTTTGAATGTTATCATCCATATGATCACTTGTGAGTGTAAGTTCAGCATATTTAAATCCTACCATATCTGTTTGCTAGCGCATTTTGTTGATCATAAGTTTCTTAATTTCCCTTTATATTTTCTTATAAGTCTAGAGAAGATGTCGAGCCATGTTAAGAAAAATACCATTAGCCCTAAAGGTAGCTAGTATCACCATATCTTGATTAAAATATTGATCTTAGATCAGCTCAAAGAGCGGAACCAATATTGGGAGACCTTTGTGTTTAAATTTATTAACTCCCATCTACATATCCGAAAATGCCCTCGACATCTCCATAATCGTGAATCCAGTCAATCCCCATTCATAGAGAAGAAAATACCCAATGTTGTTCATCTCAACAAAGAAACACCAGAGGTGAGTCCGTCCACTTATTCCACCCCTGCTATCCCTACTAAGTTTGTACCCTTATCTCGACCTCGTACAAGAGTCTAGAAGGAAAATTTGTCCAGTCCATGGTTCAGCCTAGCGTCCAAACTAGGGTATAGCCCATTGTTCAGACTGGTCATCTAGATGGTATGGCCAAAAAATATACACCTGATCCAGACTCACCTCTATTCGCATTGGCCCATGTCTCGGTCGAATTGCTGAAGAATGTCGATCGACAAAATGTCCCTGCACCTACACTAGACATGAGTCCTAACAAACACATTCCTTCTGTTGATATCGATCCGCCATCAAGGGAGATCATTCCCCCATAAGATTATAAGCAACCTACAGAACCATCTACTCCACATCAGCCGAATGTAGATCAATTAACTCAGGATTTGGCTCAATCATTAAGCCTAAATGAAGAGTATGCTAAGAAGATCGCAAGTCTTCGATAAGAGAATAAAGATTTGCGGTTGCAAGTCAAAACCATCAAAGAGATAAACAAGGCCATCAATTTGTCACATAGGTCTCAACATGAGAGGCGTGGCATTTTGAAATCATAGGATCAAAAATTTAAGTTTAAAACCCCCGTTTCATCAACCAAGTCGAAGGAAGCTACTAACCTAGCTTAGCTTTCTTCCTGATTCATTTTTCCTTTGCTCAGTGGGACCTGGAATTTCTCCAGTTTGGGGAAATATTGATCCCATTTTTGTTATAATTTTTGGCTATTAATTTACATGTTTGATATATGTTTTGTCACCCTTTGGCTTGTTTTCTTTCATGCAGCTCGTTATTCATCCCCAGGTACGACTATATTTTGGGTTTATGCAAGTTCTGGTTCATTCTCGTTATTTCATGATTTTATTAGTTAATTTGATGATATTTGATATATGTTTGATGCTTAATTTGTTATTTCATACCATAGTATTCAAATGAGCCAACAAACAGACAATGCATCCACCCTAGATATGCATAGAGCATATCCATCTCACCATTCAGTCCGTTGAGCTAACCGTGCACTGTTGATGGTAGATTCTCTGGTGTTAAAGCATGGAAATTGCCTATTGTCCATGCGTATAGGTGATATAATGATATTCATTCTATAAGACTCGCCAGTATCCTCCTCTTCTTGACACCATAACACCAATCCTCTCCAAGAAGGATCCTCATGCCACATCATGCACCATGAAGAAGTAACATGCGATGAAGAAGGAGAACTAACGTGCGATAAAAGGGGAAGAATCACTGTGTTGGCTCTTGATAAGTTAGTTGTCATAAAGTTTGAATAAATTTAGAGAGTGGTCAACCACTAAAGGGTCAACATTCTCACCTATGTAAACAATATATATATCAGCCTCCACGCGAGTGCTTAGTTAGCCTTTTTTTTACATGTAATCAATCGATTTGAAGAACTCTGTAATACTGTTTCAAAACTTAATACCATTTACATTCTTGTTTTGTTTATGATCTTGTTCGTGTAAAGCGTTTAGCGAGTCATCACTCTAATTGTTGGGAGGGCTCCTCATCAACGAGAGGTTTCATTCTTATGTGTATTTTCCTGTATCTCTTTCTTTGCATTAGCTTAACTTCAGTTATAATTTATTATGCAATTTGGTTTTCTGCAATTACTTGTTTCCAGTAGAATAGATTACATTATAATATTTTGTTGTTAAAGTAGTTTCATTTCCAAATATAATTAACCAGTCGCGCGCATAGCTTTGCTTTCAGTTTGTTTTCCATCTTTTCTTTCAGCTTTATCTTTGGTTTCATTGTTACCGTCAAATAGAATTTAGTTAGTTTAATTCTATAGGTTTAGTTTGGTTGTAGTTAGGTTTGATTCTATTAGTTTCCATCTAAGTTTTAGATTTAGTTCAATCACATTTCAGTTTGTTTTATGATAGGAAGAAATTTCTTTTGATAACTATAGATTAGCATGAGTTATCCTTTCACAGTAGGTTCAATTTTATTTACTTCTTCTTTGTTATAAATTCATTTAGTTATATTTCAATCTGTTAAAAAATGCAATAGATAATTATGTATTTATAAATATGAATTAGTTTAAGTTACTTTACTGTTGAATTTAATTATTAAGTAGGTTTAATTCTTGTTTCTTTACACTTTACTATCATATGCATGAATAAGCTAATCTCTGAATCATTTAGATTAACTATTTCTCAAAATTCTAGTGTTTTCTGTATACAGGCTTGTTGGCAGCCAGCAACAACCCCTTCATTTCTCATTAAGATGAAGGGATATCAGCTCTATCTATGATTTACCAATTTAAAATTATAAAAGAGCACCTTTAGAATCTTTGATTCTGAAGGTACTCTCAATCAAAGAAGAGTAAAATGATATTTTAGAAGTTGGTGAAACATGTTCGTGAACTTGGCAATTAACAGCTGTCAGTTAGTTTCATAAATTTTCATGTAATCAATTCAATCATTAAGTTTAATTTATATGATTATTTATGATTTAATAAACTCGAGACGATAGTATGCCAAGAGAAAATCAACAAAAACACATCTTGTGTTTATTTAAAAGATGGATATGGTAAGGTATTTTGAGTTCTAAACTCTTAGAACTAAAGGTAACTCATTTAATCAAAACTCTTATTAAACCTAATGTTCATATTCCATATGTAATGCCTAACCATGACTTTGTAAAAATTGTATATATGTAGTTAGTGAATAAAATGACGATCATATGGGTATTTTCATATATTATAGTTTTACCACTTAGTTTCTTATCAAATTTGATTTCGGATATTAATTGATAAGATTTTGGAAAGATTTAAAACTAAAATCTATGAAATGTTATGTGTATACTTGATAGTCATATTAAATCAAGTCATTATCTAGTTGACATGCTAAACATTAGGGTATATGATTTTGTTACTACCACCTTTCACGCTAAAATTAGAGAAGACCATTAATTGACAGAGTTTCCAAGAGCCATGTGTCAAATTGATAACGCTTGTCACTCAGATCGCTAAGTTGGCATAGAGATGTGGCTTGCTCCTCATAATTAGCTAACAACTGTGAACATATGGATGATTCGTATCATCAAGATTTAATATTGATAGTCATTCCATTTCCTAACAATGTACATGCTCATTATGATCACTGTAAGTAATCAATGTTTGAATTTATGATCCGTCAATCACAAGATCTCTGGTATGTCGATTTAGTTAAATTTCACTGCTAGTCATGGTTGAGTCATGGTTAAACATGCATGTATTATAATATAACGTTGGCTGTAGCGTTCATCATTGTTAAGGTTCTGCTAAAATGGCCAAGTCCAAGATCTCATATCTATCAGATCCAAATCATGCTAAGTTTGCACATCATGTCATACACTTGGATACCTATTCCATCCCTATTCACATCGCCATTCAGTCCATTCAGAAACCAGGTTAGTGTGGAGGAGGTTATGGCTCCATTGAACCGCTTCGAAATCTCTGGTTCAGAGCTCATAGAAGCATACGATAAGATAGCCTTGCGTTTTGAGAAAATTGGGTGGGGGCATTTATTTAAATGTTTTGACGGCCATCATGCAGAGGTGACAAAACTGTTTTCCATGAATTTAAAAGATGACGTTGTGTAGAGAAGGGGTTTTAAGTTCGTTATTAACGAAGACAAGATCGCAGAGGCAACTAAACTTCTTCAAGTTGGAGAACGCTGGTTCAAAGGTAGTAGGGTTAATAATAAAAGGTGTTTATCCCTGCTGCTGCCATTGCCCAATAATAATAAACTAAAGATAGGTTTCCTTGTCAAGTTTTTAAAGCCTGAATGGAGATCTTTTTACGAAATTTTGGTCAGGTATGTGTCATGCGATGGACGTTTCTCCCATTTACACTATTACCATTTAAGACTCCTATTAGCATTGCAGGGTTGTAGGCTAAATCTACCATTTTATCTATGGCAAAGTTTAAAGAAGATGTCATAGGCGGTCCGAAGTTTTTATAACCCTGGTAGAAGTCTTTTTCACCACGGATTAATCAAAATTATAGTGCAACATCAATTTTCTTTAAATGGAAAGACATGGGATGAATTTTTAACTGAGTGTGATTTAGGGCCGACCCAATATTGGCCGGATCCCTCTCCAAAAACCCGCAAGAAAAGAAAGGCTGCTAAGCCTGAGGCTAATAACGCTCCTGAAACTGAATCAGAGGGAAAAGGGCTCGGTGAAGCCAATCTATCTATAAATGCTGGGGTTAGTAATGACAATGTCGATAATCCAGCTCCCTGTTGCTTTGAAGCAATCTTGAATCATCCCCCATCTGATAGATGTCCTTGTACTCCTGCAAAAACAGAGGAAAGGTTAACTGAAAGAAAAACTATTAACCTTGTTGATTGTAAAAATGTCTCTAAACTAGCTAGTCCTCGTAAACATGACAAAGACTCTATGTATAAGTTATACCATCTAGCTCAAGTATGCTGTGATAAAGGAGGGTTTGAGTCAGACAATCTTGTGTTTTTAAGGAGGGTTACTAGGAGTATGAAGCCCTCAATTTCGACTCCTATGGCTAATTGACAGAATACTCAGCCTGCAGTCGTCCATATTGAAGACGATATTACATCATTGATCCATGATACTACTCAGGTAAATAATCCCACTTTTATAAAGGATAATGGTGCGAAATTGGCTTAGGCCGAGGTTGCTCAATCATGTATGAACACCTGCATTGCAGACTCTAAACCATCTTTTATCAGTCCCCAGTGATCTGGTCGAAACATTGATGACTCTAATTCTCCTCAGGTAGCCAATAATGAAGAAACTCTTCAGCAAGTACTAGACAAGACATACCAGAACAAGATTACAGAGTTAAAGGATGAACTTAAGCATTGCCAGTCTAATGCAGCATTTATAGAAGAAGAAAATAGAACATTTAGAGAGGAGTTGCTAAATTGAATTAGCAGGTGGAAAGAAATGAGTACCAAAAAGAATCAGAATAAAAAAACAAAGAGATCAATAATAGGTACGAATCAACACCTACTTGAACGAATAGAAAAACAAAATTTAAAGATTATCAAGCTGAAGGCAAAATAGCAGAAGCATGAAGAGTAGTTGATGTTCAGAGTAGAACTTGATGATTATGCTCATTTATTGTGTCACTGCCAAACAAGTAATAAAATATTTTGTTATGCATGCTTGTAAAATCGCAGATTTTACAGGCATACATTTAAATTTTGGTTTATTTGGTTACCTATGTTTTAATTGGTTTTAATGAGATGCCTCATTTGTTTAAACACAGGTGGATATGTCATCACTCTTCTCCAAAGTTTCAGGATGTTGTTGATGTGTTGGCTGGGAGATGTGGCTGTTTGTTGAAGGCTGGAGTTTCAACAATGGCCACGAATTTACCAAGTATCTTTAATCAACAAACATTCAGGCTAGTCATTTTTCTATTTATAGTGACAAGTGTTAATAAAAGAGATTCAATTCTTTTTATAGTTATACGAACCCTATAATGTTGCATGTAACATTAATGGGGAAAACTAAATCATAGTATTATATGAGTTAGGAATTTTGATGAACTAAAGGATGGAGTGTATGAAGAAAACATACTTGAAATATATTTTGTGGCTGGTGTTGTTTCATTCCTGAAGTTGAATCTTTGGATGTGAAATACAACTGGACATATACAGACTGATATCATTACTGGTATTATTGTTTTGGATATATTATATATTTCAGCATCTTATCTTCTATCTTAATATTATACAGTATGTTTTGCTGTACTTGTATTTAATTACAATTTTCACTTTGTCAGCTCAATATTGCATTTTGAATAAATATATCATTATGATTGTGTTTATTAGTATTTTTACTATAAACTTAAGCTATAATGACGTACACTTCTGTCTGTTAAAAATATCATTTGTATTTTTACAGTGATTTTATATTAGACATCATCTTTGGATTCAAATAGCTATGTTGATCATTAATTATTACAGAAAATGAAAATAATTGTTTATTCTCAGTTTTTCTGTTCAGTTATTGTATAACAGAGTGACTTATCATGTATTATTTAAATGTTTCTATTTAAGTTATGCACTTTGCCTTTCTGTGCATCTTTTATTAATTAATAATTAATCTAGTATTTAGAGACGTTCTCAGCTGATATAGGATAGATAGGATAGTTAGGGTTAAGTTTTATTTTAGTTCAGTTAACAGCTGTTAAATCAATTCGTATAATTTTAGCATACTTTTTACAAGTCTTTATATTCAGAAAACTCTTCAAAATTTGGAGTCTTTCCTTAAGAAAGCAAACATAAGACAGTTTAGATAGTTGAAACTAATTATAGGATTAATTTAAGTAGAAATAACATTAGGATAGGTTAGATTTTGCTGATTTTAATTTCTCCTTAAGAGAAAAATCAATTGGTAGCAGGACCATAACTTGCGAGGTTTTGTTAATTTAAACACACTGGACGCTGCTTTAAACAGATTATGTGGGAAAAACCTCCTTGTTGGCCTAGGTCAGAAAATTAGGACAACAAGGCTGTCATTTAGACAACCTGTTTAGTCTGTCATTCAGACCTACCTTCTAGTCTATTATCCAGCCCTTCATTCAGCCTTTAGTGTTTTAATCGGTTTTAAGCCTGTTTCTTTAACTTTTTTATTATGTTTTAAATGTGGTAATTAGATAATAGCTATATTTATTATTAAAGCCTTAGGTTAGACTGTTTAAAGTATTTTATTAAAGTCTTATTCCTATTTTTCTCTCCTTTCACCCTATGTTTTAAGTTATGTCTTGTGCTTTGGATTATTGTGGTTTCTGATTTCTTTCTTCAATATTATTGAGATGCTTTGTAATTATATATTTGGTTTGGATTGATTTACCCTTTTATATGTAGATTTAGTGTTAGATATGTCAATATTAGGAAAATACACTAGCACTCTGTAGATTGGTTATAGTAGTAGGACGCATTTCTTTCACTGTGTGGTCACTGAATAGAATTAGAGAGTAGGACTTAAAAGAGTTATCTTTATTAATTTTTCTATTTTCTTCACAATTAAATATTCTTTATTAAGTTTTCTACTTACTTAATAATTAAATCTTATTTATTAATTTTTCTAATTGCTTCTTTTATTAAGGTTTGTTACTTGTCTATACGCTACAGTTTCTTTACATTTGAATTGCTTATAAGCTAGAATCATTTGCTTATGGAATAGATCATCATGTTTACTATCACCTATAATTCGAAATTCCTTAGTTTGCACATATTTATAGAAGTTAAGTTATATTTGATTCCATTTAGTTTCTTTACTTCTTTTTAAAGTCATTTTGACACCACTCCTACTCCTGTTCCAATCATAGTGAATGCTTATGCTCAAAACAACCACAGAGAATGGAATTAGATAGCTTAGTTTAGTCATTATGTATAGTTGTTAGTTGCTGGTATAGTCTAATTGTTGTAGTTTGTGAAATATATCTAGTGTTGTAATTTTGTTGTCTTGTATAGTTAGTTTTTGAAGTTGTTTATAAAAGCTTTCTAATTCTTATATTACGAACTGGAATAGTTAATTACCAGGAATTTTACTTTCTTTAGTATTGTTCATATCCTTACTTTTCAGTATTTATTGACAGAGTAGAGTAGTATAACTTGATACTGCTCTAGTATAGTAGTATGTTCCATTCTAATTATCTTAATAAGTTGAATTTATAGGAGTTTGACTTGGTTTTTCATTTTGAAAGATCTTTCGATCTATTATTTGTTAAAATATTTCTACGACACCCTAAGAACCCCTCGACCTTTGGATATACTCTGTCTCAACTCGAATTTTACCAACCTCGGTTGGTAATTAAATATTAGGTGGATTATTTAAGTCATTATAACACCCAACATGCCCTAGTAGCACTTTGACTTGTTTTGGATTTACTGGGGGTTTCAGGTCAAGGGTGATTTTTATTTTTGCAAAATTATCTTTGATACCTTCTTTGCATACAATATGTCCTAGTAGAATTCCTATGGGAGTCAAAAAGATGCATTTCTTTATATTGAGTGAAAGTTGGATTTGTCGAGACCTTTCCAACATTAGTATTAGCCGCTTACAGTGATCTTTCAGCATGGATTATACTATCTAATCGTCAAAGTATGTAGCTATTGTTTTATATATGTATTCTTGAAATTCTTTGACTACTATCCTTGAGAATACAGCTGGTGCATTCTTTAGCCCAAATGACATTCTTCTTTTGGTCTTCTTTAGCAATCGGGACTTGATTATATCTTGAGAATCCATCTGTAAATGAGTAACACTCATGTCATGTGACCTCATTTAATATGTCATTTATGAATGGAGTTGGAAATGGATCTGTTAGGGTGACTTTATTTAGCTCTTGGAAATCAACGCAGGTTCTTAATTTTATCGGATCATGCTTTTTTGATTGGATGACCATCGAGCTTTGCCATTCCGATTGGTCGATTGGATATATGATCCCTGCTACTAGCATGTTGTCAATCTCCTTTTTTACTATTTCCTTGTATTTGTGAACTAATTTGTAAGGATTTTTCTTAATCGATATTGCATCAAGTTTTATGCCTATTTTCTATTCACCCATCTCTTGTACTAACCCTTTTAGGTCTTTATCGTCTTAGGAAAAAAAATTATGGAATTCTTTTAATAGGTTAACTATTTATTTTGTTTTCTCATCATCCCAATAGTCACCTATTCATGTCATTTTTGGCCGATCATCATTAGAGATGTCGACTTCTTTGGTTTTAACTTTCATGTCCATCCATTCCGGCACCTTGCTTTCATTGATTTGTCGACTTCCTTCTTTAAAATGTGAAAATGATGGCGGACAGTCTGTTGCTATCATTCTATCGGTATATTCTATGTTGGTCGACTCGAATTTAAATATTGTTTTAATTGGTTTTATCGTTTTTGGATGATCAGTTTTCCACTGAAATATTTTTCCATGTGTTTTCTCATTCTCTAGTTAAAGTCTTGTCGACTATGGTATTCTATTCGATCGAACATTGTTACAAGTTGCTTTCACTTGGTTATGGTTTTGTGTCGAAGTATGGTGAATAGTCAATTGTATCAATGTTTTTATTTGTTCTATTTCCTTGACCAGTTGGGCATCTTCTGGTATGAATCTAAAATCTTTAATGAAATTTTCCTTAGGTTCCTACCATATGAATGTTTCACCTCAATCTTTCACCTCAATCTTGTTTGGTAAATCGTCAAGTGTGGATGTAAATAAGTGTGGCCATGTTCATTCGTCTTTGTACCCAAGTCTTTTCCATTCCCTTTCGCATATACTTATGTGATGTTCATGATTTTTTCCTTGTGTGAATACTGGTATTTGTGCCTGTTTAGTTAGCTTCCTTCTGCTAAATATTTTGACAAACTATGTCGAACATGTTTTCCACACTTGTAGCCTTGACGGATGGGTATCAAACCATTGAGAATATTGACTTGTAAACATTTCTGCCAGGCTTTGTAGTTTCCCATTCTCTCCTAATTTTTTGGAAACTTGTTCAATATGGAGGACTGGTGACTCTCTTTCTTTATATCAAAGAGACTGTTTATTTTCTATTTTAATTGCCGCTAAAGAAGGGTATTCCCTAATTTTTCTTTCAAATATATTTGGAATGATGGACACCAAAAAGCATTGTCGAGTCCATTTCTTTGATATGGATTGGATATTCTAGCATACTCGCGCCTGAGTTTCATAATTTTCTATCTCCCAATCGTATAATTCTGCATCTAAATTATATCCCACTGAATCTTGGTTCCCTAAGTGAAGTTCCCCATAGACATGTTGCTCAATATAGTCTTCATTATTTTGGATTTTGTAGAGTTTTTGAATGTTGACTTATTCATCTATTGGTTTGGTCCAAGGTTCACCTTGAGAAGGGTGAATGGGGACAATTACTTTTTGTCCATTTCCTTTGAGCTTTATCTTCTCTTTTTCTAACGAAATCGATTCTTTCATCTTTCAACCCCATGGTCATCCCACTAAGGCTGGGAAAGAACTGGATCCATTTTTAGGGTCGATGATTTTGAAATAGGATTTTGTGGTGATTTATTTGATGGTTGTATCGACATTGCACCATATGCTGATAGGTTCGATAATTCCTTGATCTGCTAATTTTAGATATATTCATGATTCGTTTAGTCGAGGTTTTCCTACTTGTTCCCATGTATCTCGCGTCATAATATTTACTTGGGATCCAAAGTCGAGAACAACTTGTCGAACGTGATATCCCTCTATCTCCAGGTCGACAAGTGGATCAGCATCACTCTTATCTTTCTAATTTAGGCTACATATATTTTTAGTGTGTTTCTCAATATCCGGTTTGTTCTTGATACTATATAACATATCAATAAATTGTGCTACAGATTTGTCGTTTTGTATTAATTTAAGTAATTCTTGTGAGACATCTTGTCGACTATTATCAATTTCTTCTTGTCGGGTGAATTCTTGGAACATATTTGATGCATCCTTATACAATTGTCTTTGCTTTATGGGATCAGGATAATCATATTTTTTTTTTTTTCTTATTTGTGGATTATCATTACCAGTCTTTGTTCCTTGTCTAGTGACTACATGTAAATTATTTGTATGAATTATATCACATTTATGAACAGACCACAAGACATTAACATTTTTCTTCTTAATGATTTTGTCAAGTATTGTGGGACAATCCTCTAGCAAGTGATCGCTCATGCCACAACTAGTACAAAATTTCAAGTCAGTCTGATATTTATATGGACAGTCTACGTATCAGTGGCATTCCTTATAGCACGTGAAACACTGAATTGGTCATCGTGGTTTGTTGTCCCGATTTCAATTGAATCGGCCTCGAACTCCAAATCCTCCAGGACAATTGTCATAACGGCGCTCGTATCTCTGACCGTCGTATTTCTGATGATTTTCCCCATTCTGTTCATTACTTCTTTGAATGTTATCATTGTTATTCTATGTGACAATGTTGTTTTGATAAACTTCATGATAATTTTGTTTATTTTTCAGGTTCAGATGGTAGTCGGCTATTGTATGACTTTTTACTTCGTAGATTGCACACCATGAATCTTTGTTGTTCTTCATGTTGAATGGACAGTCCTTTGTCGTTTGAAGCCCATGTTCTTGGAAAATACCACAAAAGCATTTCGTTTGGACAAATTGGACATCTTGTAGACAATTATCTTTCGTATGGCCAGCTGTCAAGCAGTTCGTGCACCAGATATATTGACCTTTGAGTTTTAGTTTTCTTAGTGATTTTTGCATGATTTCTAGTTGTTCCTCAATGCAATTGTCAATAGGGTGTGCTGGATAGTCATCGTCCATATCGACCTGGAGAGCTTTTGTGAGTGCTTCTTCATATTATTTGAATTTGTCCATACTTATATGTCTTTGGATATTCTATACAAGTCCTACAAGAAACCATTGAATTAATAATTGTTCATCAATTTTATAGTTTAATTTTCTCAATAGGTCCTTCTATCGCTTCTCATAGTCCCAGATAGTTTATGTGAGTTTCTAAATAGTTGTTTTCAACTTCTTTGCTGCCAGATGCTTTCCATATGGTGTTTTAAAGAAGGACAAGAACTGCTACTTAATTTTTTCCTTAGTCATGTTAGGTGTCTTCTCGATATATGTCATATACCAAGTTAGTTCCCACTTCCTCAAGGCACCAACTAATTGCACCATCTGTCTATCTTCAGTAGTTACAATGTTTGCCTCCCATATTGATTCACAGACAAACCAGTGTGGTCTGGGATCCTCATCACCCTAATAGAGGGGGATGTGTGTTGTTTCGTTCCCCATGTCTTCGGCGTCGATGTCTCCTTCTAGCGGTGGTGGAGGTGGTGGTAGGGATGGTGGGATATTCTGCATGATTCTTTGTTCATAGCTAGAATCAATTGAACTCTCATTCTCATCGGTATCTTTGTTTTTCGGTTCCTCTCTGACAATTTTTTGGATTCGTTTGAATTTTTCTCTCAATGTCCAAGCCAATTGCTGAATCTCATACACTCTTCTTTGTAGATCTGACTGCTCTATATTTCCTAAAGCTGTACTTGGAAGGGGGGTGCTCCTTCATGTCCTAGGTAGAGTAGGTGGATACTTCAGTTGGATAGGTATGATTGGAATATAACCTAATTTCCTTCCTGAGGTCACCTAATTACCAAATGGTCAACACCATTTCCTTCATCATCTAGTTGGCTCCAGACATCATACTCACCAACTCTTAGCCTGAGATCCTCTTCGACAATTACTTGCACTCATGTGCTCAAGTTCAAGTTTGTTGGAGATAGAGGTATTAAATCTTGGGGTATCTCGATCTAGATATCTTCTCACTACTATATCCACAAGTATTCCTCCATTGGTCACACTTATTCCTCATCCATGCCCTCTTCTTGTCAGTTATGATCCGACTCTTACAGATTTCCTTCATGTCCAGTCACCCTGGTATTCATTCTTCTCTGTAGCGCAATGGCCTTGTCATGTCCCCATGCCTCCAACCGGTAAGGAGGATGCAACTACAAGCTTCAAGCACATGGGCTAAGAGCCCCATGAACATGTACAGGCATAAAATTTGCTGAAATAAAATACATTGCAGTATAACATCCACAAACGAAATTGTTTATCATGCACAACTATATTTATTTATCTTTCATAGCGGAACCAACATTCATTTAACATGTTCATATCAATCATTAACAGTAAATATGATAGCAGAAGCAAAAATGGGCAAGTTCACTTATCTTATGATGAACTTGATCCGCAACCAGCTATGTCGTTGCAACGTTCCACCCAACTATAGGCCAGCGTGCTCCTTAATCTCTCAGCACCACTGCCACCCCCGAGCTGGGCATGATTCTCCAAGGAATAAGGGAACTAGCAGGCTTACACATAGCCAAAGATGTACAAACACAGCCAATCCAACACAGTTGGGTTTATCAGGCCATCCAGGAGTTAGGGAAAGGCTCAATGCTAAGCTGGTGAGCTCATTATAGAGCCAAGAACACCTACACCAGAACTAGCCTGACCTCTAAGACACCCAAACACACCCAACACAAGGAATCAGTCCCTTCTCTGCTACACAGTCCCTCAGGCCCTACATTCCCTTCCAATACTATTCAGGGGTGATGGATAAGAAGGCCAACCCTCTAGCTCTATCTGTGTGGTTTCCAGCCACCAAGTTTATCAAGCAAAACTAAGCTCCCATCCCTGCTCCCAATACAGTCCGAAGATCAACCATTGCACTCAGGCAATCAATTTAGCTATCACAGCTTAAATCAGGGAAAACAAATTCTAAGTCATTCTTGGCCCTATCATGGCCAAAATGACTCTTCAAACGAAATTACCACAGCCCCAAATATGTAAGGAAGACCATGGCAACACAACCAACAATGTGGGAAAATAACAGTCCCGAAATGTATCAGGGAGCACAGCTTACAACAAACGTGGGGAATGCATCCTGTCCTGGGCAATAGAATCACTGAGAAAACACATAAAGGCCACGCAGAGGAAGAGAGAAATACCGAATTACGATAGCCCCAGCATCCATGATTTTGTAGTGAAAGAACGACGTGGGAAAACCCAGAAATTCCTGTGCATGAGGAGAACAATCAGACCCCATGAGGAATGCATAGGAAATGGAAGCCCTGCATGAGGAAGAACAGCTTTGTTTTTTTCCGTGGATGCACAACAACAGGAAGGACGTGAAATTACACTGCATGGGGGTTCAACAACTCGTGGAGCCAAGAAAAATGTCTGCGTGAGACCAAATTGCCCAGAGCCTGTGCGTGGGGAGAAACAGACAAAATCGTAGGGAGAGTGGAATTTCCTGCATGAGTGAAGTCAACAGGGGGGTGGAGTGTGCGTGAGGGTGAGGACTGATAGTCCTGCCACCCCACTCCCAAAGTAATTAACTACCTCAACCACCAACAGTAATTATTAAATGAAAGTGGTTGGGATAAACAAGCTAAGAAAACACATGGGTTTTGGCCCCATTGGCTAAAGTTGGACAATTCCCAACCCACCCTTATCCTTGTGAAAATCATGCCCCTTTCTCATTTTAGTCACCGCGATCGTAGCTGGTTGGGTTCATTTAATTAATTATAGATGTATATTTACATGATGACCATCATAATATATGCCGCATGCTCTGATATACCATCGGTGACAATTTAAATCTAAAACATAGAATTACCGATCAATGGTGGAGCCTTGGCCTTTAGCTCCACACCATGATCATCTACAATTTATACATCATATACATCTAATGCAACGGGGTCAAAACTCGGACATGACAGGCCTACTCTCTTTGTTCCTCCCTTCTCTTCTTCCTCTTATCTCTCTCTATTTTCTTCAAATCCAGAGTGCTCTTCTGTGTCACTGTATGAATTGTTTCTTTCTTGTCCCAGATTTTCATTGCTGGTGGAACCTTCTGTAGTGGACTAGAATCCTTCTACTCTACCCCGACACATGAGCATATTCCCCCCCATATCCTACCTGACTCTTTTTTAATCCTAGATAGTTCTATCTATTTGTTTAATAAGTACTCCCACTCCCTTTCGGGAATGAACTTCTCCCACACTTTTTTCTTCTTCGCTCAGTTGGTATTTAGTGGCGGTTCGATCAGTGATGGATGAGGTTCGACAATATGCCCTACTCCTCTGTTGATTAGGAATCTAAACAAAAGAGTCGGTAGTGAGAAAAGGAACTTCTCAGTGAAATCATTATAGAATGTCCCTTTGATACTCTCGACAGAGACTCTCTCTTCCACCACGCGGTCTGCACAGAACTCCTTTGTGATTTTTTCAAACCACCCCTATAGGTTTGTTCATCCTCCTCTTGTCATTTTCTGGAGCAAATCTTGTTCCTTAGTGTCTACCAAATTTTTCATCCAGTGATTTATTTAGAAAGTGAGGGACCGATTCTACAAACTTTTCATGTGTTTCAGTAAAGAATTTCTCCTTCACCTAGGAAATAGTTGGCTTGTTTCTTCTAACATAATTCTGCAAATAATTTGTGATCTTACACTCCCACAAGTCTTTAATCTCTTTCTTTGAGATCATCTGCTAATGGTCATTTCATTCGTACATGTACTACCAGCATCAGAATCAATTTTGTAATCACTCAGATCACTAAGTTACGAATAATACACATAAAGAATCATATAATCATTACAAAGACAAGAGACAAAGATAGTACATTGAATAACAACTTATATTACAAAGAAAACATATGGGTTCATACAAACATCAAATCGAACCAGTTTCGTATTTTGGTCAATATCCTATTATATAGGATTACAAAATAGTTATGAATAACTACTTATTGGTTTAGTTAACAGACACGACCTATGGAGGCCGGCCTAATCTCTAATTAGTCATCTAACTAGTCTAGTCGGCTCATCGATTAGCTCCTTCAACATGTCTCATGTTGGTACTATGCAAAATTTCATCAACCAGTCCATTCCACGACCCCACAGAGTTGTAACCATCTGTGCTTTCCTTGTGTCCTCATTTTGAACTTGAAAAACCATCCAAACATCTTCATAGAGGAACCTATGTTGCTTTGGATCTTCTATTCCATTTCCATTGAATGTAGGTAACCTAATATTTGTCCCAGCCATTGAGTTGGCATTAGGGATGTTTAATGGACAATTTAATGAAGGTGGACTTCCTTATGCACTAGTCACAACACTAGTACTACCAATATTCACAATTCTTTTAGGAGATTGGGTTCTAGACCTTACCTATGGTGATGCTCCTGGTGTGGTGTAGTTACGTTCTGATTTTGGTGTTTCCGTAGATTCTTTGGATTCTTCTGCTCCTTCAAAAACTACCTGATATTCTTCCTCTTCATCACAAGACCCATCTTCTATTCATGAACCAAACTCATACTCACTTTCTCCGAACACACTACGATTTCTTCTTCCTCTGATTGTTTTTCTTCTTTTCCTTGAGTGGAATCTTCTTCCACTCCTTAAAAATCCACCTTCTGGTTCAGCTTTTGTACTTCTCGGGAACATCTCAGTTCACTATTTCCCATTTTATTTACAAGTCATCTGTGACATATCCTCTCTTATAGCTATTGCGACTCAACTGCTCAGTTGCAAAATTCCCTTCTCATAGATGATCCTATTTATCCATATATTTTTAGATAATAAGTACCTCATGCATGGTCCTTGGAAAAAATTTCTTTCAGCCTCACTATATGAGGCTATGTCTCAACTACAAACTCAGTAATATATCCCTGCAAAATACTATTGACCCAAAAATCAATAGTTCTAGAGATAGGGTTACTTACACTTGTTAACTCATGGATCAGCTGAACACTCCACTCGACTGCTTCCGTTCTTTGAAAGTTTGTCTACCGAGTTGTGAATATTGACAACCAATCATGCAACAAAATAGGAAAACCTGGAAAGAATATTTCAAGAATATACATCTACAGCTATGGGTCCAACCACTCTTCTGGGCTCAACCACGATCTTCCGCTCTCCCTTTGCGCAAATGCTAATGTCTTAAACTCCAGCCAATCCTCGATTTCCTTCCTTGTCAGATCTGACAACATTTCCCTTGGCACAAATGATTAAGGTCTCAACAATAGAACCATTTTTTGGATTATTTTTCCTCACACTTGCAACCTAGGCTTAGGTTTTTCTTGCGCGCAAAAAAACACCCAAATATATGGGCCCGACAGAGAATTCTCAGTCAGAAACACCTGTGATGCAGGAGTAGTATTACCCAAGATATATTTCCTCAATGGGTAACTACCAAAACCATGTTTCCATACTTAGGTAAGGGATTGCAGTCCCTTAGAGCATAACCAAGGTGCTCGACAAAGTCATATGGATGGAGCTCTTTTACTAAATTGACAATGGCGCAACAATGTGACACAACCCACTTGTGACACGGATTCTTCCTTAACAACTTAACAATAAATGAACTTGAAATAATACAAGATGCTTGCAATGATACTGGTCATTCATTCATTCAACTCCTTTCACTAATAGTGTGACATTCACTTAAACAATGCAAGATAACCTACAAACATTCAACATGCACATTCAAGCGACACAATATATAACGTGGAAACCCATATGGGAAAAACCACAAAGGTGCTCCTCATTTGGCATGAGAAATATATGCACCTTTCATTCTGTAACTTGACTATAGAATATTTGAGATATGTCTTTTAGGCTCATAGACACTTTCTCCCTCTCATACTCTCTATTTTTATTATGATATTATTCTAACTACTCCTAGCGATCCACACACAATCTGGATGGACTCTTCTAAGTACTATCTGTGTACTCAACTGCAGAATGACTTCTTAGAAAACTAGTATTCAGCAACCCTTCTGCAAAATGGGTTCTGTGGCTCAACATCCTTCTACGACACTACTATCTAACTTCTTCCCTAATTTCTTCAACTCTTTCCAACCCTTATTCAAAATGGGTTCCTTTTGTTTATAGCTTCTACAAGACCACCCAGGTTCAACTACATACAGTTCATTTATTACAGGTCATAATCAGCCATAAAAAATGGTTACAATATTTCATAGGTATGACTAACACAAGGTGCTATTTGTATGAATTACATATATTCCTTCATATGTGTGACTTTCGTCGTCTTACGGTGACTTCCTCCGACTCTAGCACCCTCGATCTTCCTGACCTTTTGATTTCTAGTCATTACCCTTCTGCACGCCTGTAGATTCTCTTTTCCTCCATCGCATTACTCCTTGCCGCGACTTTTTCTATTATGCGCTTGATTTCCTTCCTTCACCTTCTTTTGCATCACTCACTTTCCTTTCCTTCCTATGCTTGTGCTTCACTTTCCTCCTTGTGCAAATTTGTTTCTAACTTCTTCTGCTCTTTCCTGGCCCAACACTTCTTCTGTAACATCACTATGTGAATACTAAATATTTTTTTGCCACATTAGTATGTGAATACTGAATCTTATTCTTCAAAATCAGTATGTGAATACTGAATCATCTTCTGAACCTTCTTCTGTAATATCAGTATGTGAATACTGAATTTGATTCTGCCACCTTTGCATGAGAATACTGATTCTTCTTCTTCAACGTCAATATTTGAATACTAAACATCAACATCTGCGTCATCAGTATGTAAATACTAAGCATCATCGGTATGTAAATACTGAAACATCATCATCTACATCCTCAGTATGTGAATACTGAAACAACAACATCTTTAGCATCTTAGTGCTAAAAAAACATCATCAATAAATGCTATATTTGTTGGAATATATTAAACCCACTCATAACTTAGGATGAAATATTTAATCATTATTTGATTAAATTCCTACCCAGTAGATAATTAGTTGGCATCCACTTGCACCTTAAAGTCAACACATGCCATCTATACACCACAAATTCTTTATTTATGATTCTAGGTTGATATTGACCATTTTATTGACTCTCATAATTAGTAACTGCGCTTTAATGCAAATTCTGCTTTAGTCTACTTTATCCATCTTTTCTGTGGATAAGGTAAAGCTAGTTAACTAAGAAACTGGTATATTTTTTTACCAATCCATCCTCCATGATTTTATCTCCATTTTCTAGGATTATCATGTTTATCCATCACTCTTGACAACTCACTCATGATTTTTCTAATTCATGAGTTCCTTGGCTGATTTGGGAAGTGCTTTAACCACCTATGGGGGTTTATCATATTTGGTAAGTCTACCTTTCTGAGATTTATGATTTTTGTCCATACAAATCGATTTTCAAATGAGGGATATACTATATATGTACACTATTATTCATCATTAATGAGTGGAAGGATACACTCCAATATTCATCTCTTCATTCATCTGCTTCAGTCTCTTTTCTTCTCTCTATTTTTCCTATGTATGCTTGTGAGAATTATCTTAGTAGCAATATCTATTTCTTGTTCTTATTCTTAGCATATTTGATCATATCATTGGAGCTATTATTTATACATGGTATCAAAGATAAAAGGATCACAATCTTGTAATATTCTGCATAGTATCAAAGCTACATAGTATCCATCCTTTTATGTGTCTCTTGAAGGTGATTCTTCTTCTTGTAATAATAATGATGAAAAATGAGTAAAATATGGAGATTCTATTGATATGGATGATTATTCATTCACCCATTAATTGTTCTATAAATATCATATCTTATATTCTGAGATCTGTGTGCCAGATCCTTCACACTTTGTGCATACCTCTCTCATTGATGGTGTGCAACCTAGTGTCTTCCTGGATGTTTTCTTAGCCAAATAAAGTCCTATTAGTGGAATTCCACTTACCATACTTGATATAATGTGATTATTCATCTCCTTCTTTGTTCTTGGGATCAATACTCAAAACCTCCTTGAATATTTTGAACATCTCCTTCTTTCCTCCTTTCATATAGAGGATTCATTAGCAGTGTATTCCGATGAGTCTACTAATATGATTATATGTTCTCCTTTGGATTCTGATTTAGAAGCATGTTTGCAGGATGATACAAAATTCATACCACTATCCATACCATCTACCATCCCTCTAAATAATCCTAATACTATACAAATATCGTAGTTCACTAGTTGTTTCCTCATTGGTCGCTTATACAATGTTACTTATCTTACATTGTTTGGTATTGCCTATATTTCAGTGGTCGGTTATCCATGAACTTAGTCATATTTGAAATTATATTTAACATGTTTTGATATGTTCTAAACACTTATGGTTCAGATATCATGTCCATCCATCATTCATATTTTAATACCTATCAGTTTTCCCCAGTAGCTCATAGTTTTCCTAGTCTATCCCTATATCCTCATGGATTCAATGAATAATTTGTATTTTCTGACCCATATTCTAATGTTTCTGATATATCATAGTTTTATTAGCATCATATCATATATGGGAAGGTTCTACATCAGATTAGAAGAATGACATGTGATTCACATCACAATTTTGTAGTTATTTAGGCAATTGAGTGTGTGTTTTTTGTATATTTGGGAAGGAGTATGCACATATATATTTTCCATTTCATATTTTGTTTTCACATCATATTTTTACAGTATCAAGAAGCATTCAGATAATTCTCCTACTTCATAAGTTGTTGAAATATAAGGAGTCTCTCCTCTTATTTCTTGCAGGTTCTACACTCTATTGCATGATCATGGAGTTCATGTTTTCTTCATGAAAGTGTTTCACCATAATCTATTCATTCATCTCACTCAAGTGAAGTTAAATATATGTTGAAGACATATTTCAAATTTTTTTCCTTGTCCTTTCTTTAGGGAGGATTTTTCCCATGTGGTCTTTCCTCTTTCCTTAGATTTTTGGACATGAATAATTGTTAAAGGGTGACCATAGCCTTGTTTATGGGCCTTATATACACCTATATTTTTGACCTACCATCATAAAGTCAAACTTAAAGGGGGTTGTAGGAATATATTAAACGCACTCATAACTTAGGATAAAATATTTAATCAGTATTTGATTAAATTCCTACCCACTAGCTAATTAGTTGGAATCCAATTGCACCTTAAATTCAACACATGCCATCTATACCCCATGAATGATTTATTCCTGATTTTGGGTTTAGATTGACCACTTTACTAGCTCCTAGAATTAGTAACTGCTCTTTTCTGTGGATAAGGTAAAGCTAGTTAACTAGGAAACTTGTATATTTTGTTTCCAACCCATCCTCCATGATTTTCTCTCCATTTTCTTGGATTACCATGTTTATCCATCACTCTTGACAAATCAGTCATGATTTTTCTAATTTGAGAGGTCCTTGACTAATTTCTATGTGATTTAGCCATTTTATAATAATTAACCCACAATTATCCATTTTTTACATTAATTAAATCATTTTTGTCTTATTCCTAGATTCCTAGATTCCCTCTCTATGCTAGTTAACTTCCACATGTTCCTAGAAGTCAATACTTTCTAAACTGGGTCATGTAGCACTTTGGAATCATCCTAGAAATATATTTATCAAGTATTCTTTATTCCTGTTTCCTAAAAGCGCATATCTTCTTTTTGTGAAAGTTGACTTGCTTTACAGCATTTTTAAGGCACAAGGAAAATCTAGTCTAGGGGAACTTGCCTTGTTTTTTTCCCACATCATCCTCCTTCATTTTCTCCAAAAAAAAACATGAATGAGTTGTATTTCCATCACTTATTATCTTTCACACTTTCTTTAGCCAATTTGTGAGGATCTTCATAGATTTGGAATGTCCTTTTTGCACCTATGGGGGATTTGACTTGATTTAGTAAGCCTGCTTTTTGACCAATTCAAATAGAAACCTAGTGCTTTCAAATATCTCATGTAAGTATATATTTTATAAGCCTATTAATTCATATGGTTGGATATGTACACTTATTCAATACATGATTAAGTTATGCTCCAATTTTAGTCTCCTTTTTTGTGAATTTTGGATGTTTGATTAGCAATTTTGTGAGTGTAATTGATCTATCACTTGGGTTCAATTTCCACATGGTATTAGAGAATTTGTATATATATTTCTCTCCTTCCAAATTTTTATTGCATATTCGACATCACTGATTGGGATCCCATTCTATTGACTAAAGGGCACATGAGCTGAGATATGGACCAATCTCAAAGGATCATCTTGAATCCATTCAATTTATTTGAATGGAAATCTGAGATGGAGATATTGTTGAGAGTGAAAGGTCTCTATAGGGTTACCATGGCTACTAAGGTGGATCCCAATGCATCTGCAGAGAAAATCAAATGGCACAACAGGAGGGATGAGGCCTATGGTCTTTTGTGTCTGAGTATTTCAAGAGGCCTCCTCTTCCATCTTGACTCATTGACACATCCTAATTAGGTGTGGGATAATATTGAAAATATTTTTGGAAACATAGATGAGATGAGAGTACATCAAATCAAGAATTAATTGATCTCCTTGAGTCCCAGTAGCTTCGAATCATTGAAACTCTACTTTACCAAGTTTAAGGCCCTTGTTTTGTAGTTAAAACAATGTGGGATTGAAAAGAAGGAAGAGAAACTAGTTTTGACCATTCTCTGTAAGCTTGGTTCTGACTATTTAGTTTTTGTTTCAACTTTCCATGCCACTAAAGTGATGGCTCAAACCTGGAAGATGCCTAATCTTTTTGAGTTCATGGAATCCCTCACCCAGGAGCAAGATAAATTGGTGATGATGGGCACCATCAAACCTTCCAAAGACCAAGATTTGCTTGTTCGAGATTCAAAGATGGATTCAAAAAGAAATATAAAATATAAAAATCCACCTAAGAAAAAGAGAGACAAGTCAAGGTGTCAAGAGGAGTCCTCGAGCTCTAGGAAGAACCCCCAGAAGAAGAAGAACAAAGGAGAAATGAGAAAGTGTGCATACTGCATTAAGGGATATCATCCTGAGAGCTCTTGTATGAAAAATAAAATTGACATGTTGACCCAACTCCTGGAGAATAACAAAATATTCCTTCCTTATTGCTCAAAGAAGAGGGAAGGAGGATCAAATTCTGAAGACAAGGAGAAAGTACATTCCTTGGTTGTTGGCACCTCAAGCTCACCTAGCTTCATCATTAATTATAGAGCTTCTAGACATATGGTTTTGACAAGGGAGATATTTTCCTCTCTTGACATGTCAAAAGGTCCACCAATAGTTTTGGTAGATAACTCTTTAACTGATAGTATGGGAAAGGGTAGGATTCATCTTGACCATGGTAATTTCAATAATGTGTTGTATGTTCCAGGTCTTGCCTCTAATCTCTTGTCAGTGTATCAGATGAATCACATTGGGTCTCCAAAGAAAGTCATCTTGTCCACCAATGAAGTTGAAATCACTAATATTTCGAATGGTAAAGTCATAACAAAAGGTGTTGTTGATCACACTTCGAACGCATACATGTTTTCCCATTTCCTACCCTACTCAAACCCCTCTGCTCTTCTTACTAATGCTAATGAAGCAAGCAAGATTTGGAATGAAATATTTGGCCATCTTAAATACAAGTATATTTTTAATTTGAGTGACAAAGATATGGTCATAGGGTTACCAAAGATCAAGTTTTCTAAAGTAGTCTATCAAGGTTGTATCCTAGGAAAACACCCAGAGCACAAGTATGAGAGAGCTAGTCATGAGAGAACTTATGCACCCCTTGAGTTGATCCACGGTGAAATTACTGGTCGATTACCTCATATGTCCATGATTCAAGCCAAATATGCACTCACTTTCATTGATGAATTTTCTAGGTATTGTTGGGTTTACTTCCTAAATCATATGTTTGAAGTTTTTTACCTTTTCAAAGTCTTCAGAGCCTTGGTTGAGAACCAGTCTGGAAGGAAACTCAAGATACTTAGACATGAAAATGGTGGTGAGTATGTCAAGTCTAAGTTAATCTAGTATTGCAAAGATGTAGGTATCCAAATGCAACATTCTATTCCTTACACACCACAGCAAAATGATGTTACTGGAGAAAGAACAGATCACTGAAAGAGATGGCAACTTGCATGATGGAGGCTAAAACTTTGCCACCAAAGTTTTGGGCCAAGGCTATAAACTATGCATCCTATATCCAGAATAGGGTGCCACATAAGTAGCTTGATGGTATGACTCCTTTCAAATATTGGAGTGGGCACAAACCAGATGTGACCCATTTCAAAAGTTTTGGCTCAAAGGCTTGAGCTAGAATTCCAAATAAAAAGAGGAAGGCTTTGAAGCCCCAAAGCCAAGAGTGCCTATTTGTTGGGTATCTAAAGATTCAAAAGGGTACAAGATGATAAACTTGAGCACTAACAAATATTTCATTGAAAGAAGTGTTTAGTTCGAAGACGCGCCTTTAGTAGCAATTGAAGTTGGAGAGTCCTCTTCACCACCACAACCATTAATTGTATGTGAAGAGAATAATGAGTTTTATGATTCTGATATGTCTAATAATGATGAATTAATTACATGTCCTAACATCCCTACAAGACCAAACTGGGAATCAAAGACCATTCATGCAGCTGGGGAACTAGCTGGAAATCGTAATAACACTAGGAGGACTAGATCTCAATTTGAGAGTGCCCTTTGTGTGAAATATCCACTCTTTTCTAAGAAGTGTTATTTGATGATAGATTCTGATCCAAAGGAATATTAATGTGAAACACATGATCCAATATGAGAAACAGCCACAGAGAAAGCTAGTGAAGTGTAAGTGGGTCTTTAAAAATAAGTTTTATTTTGATGGTTCACCTTTGAAATACAAGGAAATATTGGTATCCAAGGGCTACTCTCAGGTACATGGTATTGATTACAATGAGACATTTGCACCAGTGGCAAAGATGGACTCCATAAGGCTAGCTCTATCCATTGCAACTTCAAGGCAATGGAAGGTACATCACATGGATGTGAAGTGTGCCTTTCTAACTAGAGATATGAATGAAGAGATTTATATGCATCAACTAGAATTTCTTGTTTCTAATCCATCTTTAGTGTGCAGGTTAAAGAAATCATTGTGTGGGTTGAAGCAAGCATCCAGGGCTTGGTATGCCAAGATTGATGGCTTTCTCTTGTCATTGAGTTTTGTTCGATGCAAGTCTGATACTATTGTCTATTTGAATATGATTCATGGTTATTTAATGATTATTGTTATCTATGTGGATGACCTACTGATTATAGGAAGTTCAAAGAAAGATATTTCCTCCTTGAAGGATGCAATGAACCATGCCTTTTCTATGACAGATTTGGGATTGTTGAGCCAATTATTGGGTCTCAAAATTGATCAATCCCAACATGGAATCAAGGTTCATCAGTATAATTATGCTTCATATATTCTCAACATGTTCAACATGAAATATTGCAAACCAAGAAAGACTCCATTCCTTTTAGGAGTTAAGCTTGCGGAAGCGGGTTCTTCTCCTATGGTAAATAATACACTGTATAGGCAGTTGATTGGGTGCTTGTTTTATCTTACACATACTTGACCTGAATTATCTTATGCAGTTAGTGTGGCTTTGAGATACATGGATTGTCACATGCCCCAATTTTGCAAAAAAAAACAATTTTATATTATTTGATATTGTTTGAAGACAATATGTTAAATTTTATGCTAAGTTGAAATTGATGACTCATCAGAGTCAAGGATATTTAATGTAATTATGAATATTTTTATTATAAATAAATAAAGGTGGAGACAAAAGCTTAAGAGAGCTGTTAAAAGAGTGTTTACTGGTCAAATTGATGGAGGAGACTGGGTGGAGAGAAAACAGACATGTGGTAGCATCCTCAAACCACTTCCAACTGTTGCAGGTGGCAACCCCCCTACATTTGGGGTAATGATTCCCCAAGAAAGTGGAATCAGAGCAGGTGGCTCAATTAATGACAACTGACCCAAAAGGCCTAGGAAATCTTTATAAAAATTCCTATTGAAGAGAGCTGAGGCTACTCATTCTAGAGAAGTGATCATTCATGGGAATGTACTTCAGAGAAATTCAATGGAAGGGAATTGTGGAAAGAGTTTGAGGGGGATAACTGCTGAGTGATCCAGTGCATCTTTTAAGATGAAGGATCTTACTGCTGAGTGCAGGGTATTTTACTGAGTCATTGGACTAGTCTACTGTTTGCATGCTCCACCATTTCTCAGCCAAGAAGACTAGGAACAGGCTCAGGGGTCTTGAAGAACGTTGTTTGAGTGCTCTCTAGGAGTTTGGTAGGGAGGAACGACCTCCTAAAAATGTTGTTGTCTATCCTAATCAGGTTCTACATTATTTTGTTTTCCATTGTTAGATAGTTAAATTTGAATCTGACAGTTAAATGAATGTTAAATATTCAGTTGTAAAATGTTAGTTGTAAAATGTTAGAGTTAGTAATATTTTAGAATATTGAAGAGATGAATTTGAAATAGTAATGTGTTAAGATGGAAAATAATTCTAGTCTATGTTTTTCCACACCTGGAAGGACCAGGCCGTACTCCAACACAGATAGAGTATTTATAGTAGACGGAAGAAAATGTTAAGAGACTGAATAGAATAGATGTGGTTCTTCATTTAGTAGTAGTAGATTAATTTATTTCAGTATGTAGGTTATTATTAAAAGAAAAATTATCTGGTTATTTATGTTTATTGTTTATGTAATTATATTGGAAAAGAAATAGCAGTAATCTAGTACAGGTAGAAGGATTAACATGTTAAGAAAATATCTTAGCAGATAAGATGTTGTTCTCACAGACAGTAGATTATTCTTTTTATTCAAGTTAAAATACTATGGAAGTTAAACTGTATTATGATAGGTTTATTTCTCTATGTTCTTAGTAACTAGTTGCAATGCAGTAGAAAAATCACAGTTGAGTTACATTGTTATATTCAGTTTAGTAAAGAAATAAACTACTAATCATATAGTTTATTTACTAATAATATAAACTAAGCTAAGACTAACAAATACTATAAACCAAGTAGAGTTACATTAAAGTAATTAAATTATAAAGAACAAATTAGTTACAGAATCTATGCTTATCTTTTCAAAGAACTCTGAGTAAAATTCCTTTTATCATTTTAGTAAATGAAAACAATAAGAATATGATAATAACTAATATAAAAAATATATATATATATTTATGTAAAGAACTATTCTATAATTATCAATAGGTTTATACCTGCAAAAGTAAACTACACGGTAGAAACCCTAAACTAAATTTATTGTTTCAAATAACAACATTTAAGCTACAATCCAATTACTTGGATTACCTTATTAATAAAAAACTAAACTAATATAGATTGTTTACAGTCCTTTAAGGACAAATGAAAAGACAAATGTATTGTTACAACTTAAAATTATCACAACACACATGTAACATTAATTTAACCTAATTAACAAGTAGCCAAACTATTTTTAAAATAACCCTAGCTCATAATTCCCGAGCAAATAAGTAAAATATATAAATTACACTGTGACTGAGTTATAGTCTTAATTAAAAACAATAATCAAATTACAAGATATAATAAACAATAAAATTATTTATTAATAGTCCATTAGGGAAAACCCTAACATACATAGAGTCACTCATACAGTATACTGCAAAACGAGTTGGAGCTCAAAAAAAATCTATTTAAAAACCAATGTATTTCATTGACAGGCCGTAAGGCTAAAGGCTTAAAACTAATTACAACACCCAGCTCATGGCAGGTACTACCCATCAACTTAGCAAGGGTTTGTAGAGATAATAGAACCAACAACAACCTTAAAAATAAACTGCATAGCTAATGGCGAAACTGGACAAGTTTCCAATATCGGGGTTTCACCACTGAACAACTTTGTTGCAAGTAAGGTAAAAACCCAATCGTTGAACCCAGGGCTTACCGGATTGAAGCCACGGGCCTTTGAAGACGGCCAACTTTACCTTCACCACAGGTTTCATGAGTAGTTCCAAGTTCCTGCAAAGGAAGCACAATACGGTGTGTTAAATTCAAAATTATTTTACTATTGAAAACCTACTGTAAACACGATTTTACTATGAGTATTATATTCTGAAAACAAAACTAAATATTTACCTTAATAAAGAGAATGAACAGTCTAGCGATGGGACTATCACCAATAGCAAGGTGTGCATACAAATATCCAAACCCTACGACGATGGTGAAGCACAACCAACAGCAAGTAAAGCTTAGCTTCTCACCGCAGTGACAGGCCACGGGGAAGGCAAGATGGAGCTATGGACAGGCTGCAAGCAAGTGCAAAGCAAAACCAATAAACTCTCATAGAATAAAAACCCATGGTGAAGAAGTTTGGCAATAAGACCGAGCTCAAGAGACTACATCACGTTAAACCCCAAGTATTGGAACAATATAGAACAGGAGGGACACTCACGACCACCATGAAAACCTTGCAGAGAAGCCCGAAGGCCAGCGTGAACTACGGAGGGAGAATGCCAAAGGGTTAGGGTTGCAATGGTTTTATATCTCCAATACACGGCCAGGAGATGACCATGTTCCCTCCAATATTTCAAACCATGCATGGGTTGATTCCCATAGTTCACTTGCGTTCCAATTATCCCAATTATTTAAGAAAATGATTTTTATCCAAACTATGCATGAGCTATGATGGAGGCAATTATATATCCCACCGTAATCATATATGCTCGATATCATAATGTTGATAGTTCTGATTTTGGTGTTTGGACAAAAAAATAATTCATAAACGTTGACCCTAGTGAAAGGTGGTACCATTTGATATATGGAAGAGTCCAAAGTCGATTTGCTTGGAACCTTTCTAACTACTATAGATTTTTATGCTTGTAAAACATTGTTAAATATGCATGTACTATAATCCAACTTATCATTTATAAACCAACAGCTTGGATGGTCATAATTTATGGAATCGAATAGCATAGTAATAGATTATAACTATTATTTTTACAAGCTTTGACTTCGGTTTAAACTTTCATAAACTCTAGTTGCTTCTCAACTTGTCAATGCTAGTAAGTTTACCATAATTCTTGTTTTGAACAATATAGATTGTGATTTCTCAAGATAACCTATACTTAGCATAGGGTACAATTTTTATCATGGTAGAAAGATCTACCTTATTGATTACTATAAACATTAACTTAATGTAAGAGAGACATTATGGAAATAATAAAATTTAAATGAAAATACCATGCTCAAGTCTCTAATCATTAAAACGACACTAATTGACTTAGACATAGGAAGTAAGGGAAAATTGTATTCCATGTGAAACGATGCAGTTATGTTTACATTAAATAATCCTATAATATCAAGGATATTTACAAGTAGTAAGTTTTCCCTACATAATGTAAATGACAATTAGTTTGGTACTTAAGTAACAACTACAATACATGTAGTACAACGTTGATGAAGAAGCTGATAACCTGTTAGTGAGAAACTGGTTTGTACATATAAGTAACAAGTTGATACTTACCATAAATAGTAAGTCAAAGATAAAATCGAATCGTATATTCTACTAAGAATATTTACTATCAGTATTGATAGAAGCTCTTCCATCTATAAAAACAAATAATACGAATAAGTGTAACATTTCAAGTTAAGCATGTTGAAATAGAAATGAATATACAACAAAGATTATAGGTTTAGAGTTCAGAGTAAGTGTCTTTAGTGTCACTAATATTGATAAACAAAGTACCCATTTATCTGAACTTTGCTTACAAGAAAAATTAGAGATGATAAACTACTTTACATATTTTAAGTTGCTTGAAAAATTATCAGCTTATTATACTAGCATATTATTTTGCAAATAGAAACACTTCTTGATACGTTTTGATTTTAAAATGTCTACTTGTTTGATCGTACCTGTAAACTTGTAAGAACCAACAATCTGTCTACATTAGCATAAATGATAAGTAAGCCCAGGATTCAAAGTTAGATTCCAACTACTTGCCATAAAGTAGACTCATTAGTAAACTGAAAGACAAATAGTATGCAAACAAATCTTATTTATGTTACAAAAAGGAAACTTCTTTAGTTAATATAATTTGAAAATGTGTAATACTAATCGTTGAACTGTTTCATTTTCCGCCAACCATTAGCTGTTAGTAAACCCCATATTCAACATTTTATGTTATCTCAAAATTTTAAATTTTTTGTGAAAATTTTGGGTTTTGACATGGATCATCCTCATGAGATCCATTGGAGAGAATCCAAGAGGATCCTAAACTTTGTTCAGGGAACAAGAACTCATGGGATTTTCTACAAAGAAAAATACAACTTAGAGATAATTGGATTTACTGACAGTGATTGGGTAGGTGACAACACAGATTGAAATTCTACCTAAGGATATGTGTTCATGCTTGCAGAAGGACCAATAAGTTGTTCAAGTAAGAAACAGAGTGCCATGGAACTCTCATATATAGAGGCAAAGTATAGAGGAGTTGTAAATGCAACTACTCAATGTTTTTGGTTGCAGGGGATACTTGGATAATGTGGTTTCAAATCATATTTTTAAACAATCATCTATTGTGACAATCAAATCACCATTCGAATCTCCATTGTTCCAGTTCAAAGGCAAATAACCAAGGACATTGATGTCCATATGCAGTATATCAGGGAGCTTGTGCATGATGGTATCATTGCTCTACTCTATTGCGCGTCTTCAGAACAAGTAGCAGATATATTCACCAAAGTATTAAGTGAGAAGACCTTTAGCAATCTCAAATCACTATTGGGGATTACTGATCATGTGGTGAAGAATGATTGATAACAATATTTCCAAAATTGTGTTTCTTATCCATGTTTAAGGGAGTATTTTCCCACTGGGTTTTTCCTCTTTCCTTGGTTGTATGGACATGCAGTATGTAAAAGGGTGACTAAGCCTTGTTTCTAGGCCCTATAATTTTCTGATATTTACTCATAAATTTAGGCTTAAGTGGGGGTGTTAGAATAATCAACCCATAGTTACCCATATTTGACATTAATTAAATCATTTTTGTCTTATTCCTATATTCCTAGATTCCCTCTCTATGCTAGTTGACTTCCACATGTTTCTAGAAGTCAGTACTTGCTAAACTAGGTCATGGAGCACTTTGGAATCATCCTAGAAACATATTTAGCAAGTATTCTGTATTCCTTGTTCCTAAAAGCATGTATCTTCTTTTTCTGAAAGCTGCCTTTATTTACAACATTTTTAAGGCATAAAGGAAAAGCTAGTCTAGGGAAACTTGCCTTTTTTTTTCTCTCATCATCCTCCTTCCTTTTCTCCAAAAAAAAGCATGAATTATTTTTATTTCCATCCTTTATTATCTTTCCCACTTTATTTATCCAATTCATGAGGATCTTCATAGATTTGGAAAGTCCTTTTTGCACCTATGGGGGATTTGACTTAACTTAGTAAGCCTACTTTTTGATCAATTCGAACAAACAACATAGTGCTCTCAAATATCTCATGTAATTATATATTTTAGCAGCCTATTACTTCATATGGTTGGATTATGTACACTTATTCAATAAAGGATTAAGTTAAGCTCCAATTTCAGTCTCCTTTTGTGTGAATTTTGCATGTTTGATTAGCAATTTTGTGAGTGTAATTGATCTATCACTTGGGTTCAATTTCCACAAGTCACCTATGGGAGTTTATCATATTTGGTAAGTCTACCTTTCTGATATTTATGATTTGTATCCATACAACTCGATTTTCCTACGACGGATGTACTATTTATGTACACTATTATTCATCATTATTAAATGGAAGGATACACTCCAATAATTATCTCTTCATTCATGTGATTCAGTCTCTTTTCTTCTGTCTATTTTTCCTGTGTATTCTTGTGAGAATTATCTTAGTAGCAAGATCTATTTCATGTTCTTCTTCTTAGCATATTTGCTCATAGCATTGGAGCTATTATTTCTACAATATCATCATCTAAATTATCATCATAGAGATGTTGGAACATCATCATCATCATCAACATAAAAATTTTGAAACAACATCATCATCATCAACATAAAGTGTTGTGACTTCAACCGCATCAACATTATCAGCACATGGTGCTGGGACCACAACCATATCAGCATCATCAACAAGAAGTGTTGGGACCACAACCACATCATCAATATCAGCATATAAATACTGAAATTACCTCACCATTATCAGTATAGAAATATTGAAACTATCTTATTAACATCAGTATAGAAATACAGAAACTACCTTACCATCATTAGTATCGAAATAATGAAACTATCTTATCAACATCAGTATAGAAATATTGAACCTACGACATCAACATCAGTATGAAAATACTGAATTTTCCACATCAACATCAATATGAAAGTACTGATCCTATCATATCAGTATGGGAATACTGAACTATCTCAACAAGCATCTCAACAACATCGGTAAGAAAATATTGAACCTGCTACATAAGTATAGGAATACTAAAACTATCTTAGCAACCATCTCAATAATCATCAATATAACAATACTGAATCAATCATCTAAGGAATCATCGATATAACAATATTGAAGAAATCATCTCAACAATGATCAGTATAACAATACTGAAGCAAATATTTAAACAATCATGAGCATAACCGTATTGAAGCAAACTTCTCAGCAATCATCAATATAACAATATTGAAACCACTTACAACAACATCTTATCTGGCTTACTAACCCTTATGAGTCGACAATCCTGGTCAGACAAATTGATATCCTTGGAGACCAAACAAGCCTTTTCTAGCTTATTAACCCTTTTTGGCCAAACAAGCCTATCAAGACATACTAACCACCTCTTTCCCTTTGACTTTCTCAGAGCAACATCACGGTGATTTCTCTGTTATATCCATCCGAGAATTTTGTCTAACTTACTAACCCTTTCGAGCCAACAAGCCTAGTTAAATAGATGGATCTTCCCAGGGACCAACAAGACTTATCCTAGCTTACAAACCCACTTGGGTTAAAATAACCTAGCAGGACATACTAATCCCCCTAGGATCAACAAGCCTTGTGTGACTAACCCTTTCAGACCAACAATACTAGCCATACTTACCCTACTCTATACAGAGCTATCGCCACTACATCTGTAATGTCCCGGTTTTGACCCCGTTACATTAGATGTATATGATGTATAAATTGTAAATGATCATGGTGTGGAGCTAAAGGCCAAGGCCCCACCATTGATCGGTTATGTTATGTTTGGATTTGAATTGTCACCGATGGTATGTCGGGGCATGCGGCATACGTTTTGAGTTATCCTCATGTAAATATGCATCTATAATTAAAATAAACACAACCAGCTATGGTCACGGCAACTAAATCGAATGGGGCATGATTTTCCCAAGGATAAGGATGTGGGAGGGAATTGTCAAACCTTGAGCCAAAAAGGGGGGGGGGACCCATGTGTCATCTTCTTTTGTTTTATTCCAACTACCTCCATTTAATAATTTCTGCTGGAAGCTAGGAAAAGTTATGGAAGTTAATTGTTTTGGGAGTGGGGTGGAAGGACTGTCAGTCCATGCCTCCACGCACACTCCACCCAGTAGTTGAATTCTGAATGGAAAGGAAAAAAACGTACTCTTCACCCACGCAGATTTTCTTCCTCTCTCCACGAGTTGCTGAACACCCACGAACTACAAATTCACGTCCTTCCTGTTGTTGTGCATCCACGGACAAAAATGGAGCTATTTTTCTCCTCACGCAAGGCCTCCATTACTAGGAATTCTCATGCACAGGAATTTCTGGGTTTCCCCATGTTGTTCTTTCCCCTACGGAATCATGGATGTGTGGCTATATTTTTCCCTCCCGGATTGATTTGTGGGTCTGCATTGTCTGTTGCTCACGCATAGGTTGGGAGGCCGTGATTTAATTCCCAGCATGGCCTGTGTATGTTTTCCCGGTGATTTTGTTTCCCGGGACGATTGTGGTATTTCCCCTATTGTGATTGTTTTGCTGTTGCTTTGGAACGGTTGGGAGTTGCTCAGGAATTGTCTTCCTGTTAAGCTGTAATAGCTGATTAGTTGCATAGGTGCAATGGTTTGTCTTCGGACTATGAGAGGAGTAGGGATGTTGGCTTAGTTTTTCTCGATAAACCTGGTGTCTTGAACCACACAGAAAGAGCTAGAGGGATGGCCTTCTTCTCCATCACCCCTAAATAGCACTGGAAGGGAATGCAGGGCCTAAGGGACTGTGTAGCAGAGAAGGGACTGATTCCTTGTGTTGGGTGTGTTTGGGTGTTTTAGAGGTCAGGCTAGTTCTGGTGTAGGTGCTCCTGGCTCTGTAATGAGCTCACCAGCTTAGCAATTTTCCTTCTCCAGCTCCTTAATGGCCTGATAAACCCAACTGTGTTGGCTTGGTTGTGTTTTGTATATCCCCGGCTATGTGTAAGCCTGCTAGTTCCCTTATTCCTTGGAGAATCATGCCCAGTTCAGGGGTGGTAGCGCTGCTGAGAGATTAAGGAGCACGCTGGCCTATGGTTGGGTGGAACGTTGCAGCGACATAGCTGGTTGTGGATCAAGTTCATCATAAGATAAGTGATCTTGTGTATTTTACCTCTGCAATTGTATATTTACTGTTAATTAAAAATGAAATGAATGCTTGTTTGAATGCATATTGATTCCGCTACGCAAGATAAATCATCATAACTATGCATAAAATACAATTGTAGTTGTTTATGATGAATGATGGTAGTTGTGTACATTCCACTGTAATGCATCTCTTTATCAGCATTATGTTTTAGCATTTCAGCATTTTATCTATGCCTGTACATGTTCATGGGCTCTTAGCCCCGTCGAATTACGTATGGTTCGCATCCTCTTCACCGGTCGGAGGCATGGGGACGTGACAACATCATTCTCCCATCTACTGTCACTCCCTCTTTCGAGAGAGGTCCTTTCAGACTACACCAATCTTGTTTCAAAATTTACATGAAACAGAGGCTTAGTAAACACATCTACTACATGTTCCTCTGTAGGAACATACTTGAGATTTACAACTCCCTTCTACAACTTATTCTTTAACATTCTCTTCTTGTACATTTGAAACTGCATCATACATTCACAACTTGTATCATTCTTCTTTTGTGCATATGTAACTACATCATTCTTCTCATGTATATACACAACTATATCGTACATCCACAACTTCATCATTTCTTCTCTTGTAGGTGATTTCATACAATCCTTTCTACAAGTCAAATACAATTGTATGAATAGAAACATTTTGTAACATATTTATAATGACAAATTCTTATGCATAAATATATATAATCATTCAACTATTTCTACTAATGTGACAATCATCTATATCCCGTATACATACGGTAACTTTCTCTATGCCTTCCATCTTACCAAGACATTATTTTAGAAAGGAAGTTTCACAAGTAGAAATGGAACATTGTACCACAACATAAGCCACTTACTCATCACTTGCATATTAGTAGTAAACTAAAAATATTATAATATGCATAATACATTTCCTGAATCTAGAAACATATCTATGTACACATCTCGAACAACTAGATATATAGGAAATGAAAATTAAAATACTTATCGTTGTTTGTTTGGTAGGGTATATTTTGATCTATGTCTTCTTGAATTATTGGAGTCTCTACCAATGTGTTCAACTTCATCGTCTGATTCTGAGGATGTGTTCCTATCTTTCTCATGATCGAAAATAATGAGAAAGTCTTCTTACACCACATATCACATAGAACTGTGTATGTGTGTCCTACCAGTGCATCTCTTCTTATCCAATGATGAAATGGATGAGAGTGTAATCTTCATCTTCATCAGAATAATTTTTCTAGACTCTCATATTCCTCATTACTTGAATAATTTTTACTTACTTTCTTCTCAGCCACAGTATATTCATCCTTGGTTTCATTGAGAGAAACACTTCACTTTTTCTAATCCCAAGAATCATGTAAATATTCTTAATCTTTGAGATCTACCGTAGTCACTCCCTCTGAGGTGGAGCACCATCCTCCCTCTAAATTTTTATTATTACATTGGAGTGACAGGTATCCTCCTCTACTACTAGTCTTCTTTGTATTCATCTATTTTCCCTATCGAGAACACTAGATATCAGGATCCTTTTATCTCAAACTTTATTGCGATTTTTCTCTTGCACCCATCTATGAGCTTCTCATCCATTATAGGATTCTATCTTGTAGTAATGGTTGGGATATACATCAATTTATTTTATCCTCAAGCTCCTCATGTAATTGTATGTGCTATCCCACGGGTACCTACTGAGTTTGTACAAATCCTTCTATCCATAGGTGGTTCTCTATAGAGATTTTGAAACCATATAGTTTTCTCGATCTATTATTCTACTTTGATTACACCAACTGTCTAGTGTAATATCTACTACTGAAGATGTGTGTATAGCCCCATAACAGTGTCTTGTCATAATCGACTCTCTCTTTCTGATAGAAACCACAAAACTTGCTTCGTATCTTTTAATACTTTGATCTACGGTATACTTAATCTTGTAGATCTACCTAGAAAAATTCATAAAACTTCCCTTCATGTATTGAACTCATTCTTTATGATGGACTCACACTTATACATCATATCATCCATCCATTCTTCCTTATTGGACATTATTTCGCAAATTGTCCTTTCTCATCACAACTGAGCTATTGAGTTGTGAGATGTCCTTCTATTTTTGTGGGAATGTTCTTCCTTCTTGTTCTTTATATGCTTGGCATGAGTTGTTTGGGCTTGATTGCCATCTCTTATTCTTTTTAAATCAATCAATATTCTTCTTAGGTGCATTCCTCCATCTGTTATATTCCTACTAGAACAACTCTCTTGACTGGACATGGAAGACCATTTAAAATTGTAATTTATGCTTCTATTTCTTTGACATTGTCTTCAACGGCTTCTAGTTGTTCCTTGAGATGAGATCTTCTTGTCAAGTAAAAATGACCGTTTTCTTACATTGTACCTTCACATCCTTGAGTTGAGTTCTCAAGTTCATCTTCATACATGATGTTCGTTGCATCGAACATATCCTTGGGAGTCTTCAAGGATGATACATGTGAGATCCAATGGAGACGAAAATACTCATCTTTGTTTTGACTAGGTCCTTCTTTTTCTTTGCTTCCACTTCATCTCCATATGTATCTGTAGCTTCTTATTTGTCATAGATCTTCAAGTATGAGCAACACTCTATAAGTCCATGATTATAAGTTCTCAACTCTTTCGAGCTTGTCATGAAGCTTGGTACTTTTTGTAATTTCGATAAAAATGAGAACCTCAAATGGAAATAGGGAGGATAGAACTTACCAGTGAGATTGCTTCAACTTGATGCTTGCTTGAAGGATCTTTTGGAAGATTGCTTCTGGTAGACTGAGGGTTTGACATAGAAACCATAATTCTTAAACTTAGGCATCTTTCATATATGATTAGATAGAAATATGCACCTCCTCAAGGCGAGTTGAGGAACATGCTCGTTTTCCCAAAACTGTGGATAGAACTACAAAATATATGATGCCCTAGTTTTCTTCGTTAGTAGTGTTAGGTCAAAAATTGAAAGTCCACAAAATGAGAAAATTCTTGCATAGAAATATTCTCCCTCCTAGGGTGAGTTTGATTTTCCTCCTTCTTCAACTGATTGGTGGAGGGAATTGCTCGGAACAGAAAGCCCTAGTTTTTCTTTGGTTTCTTCTACAAAATTGATTGATCTTGTTTCTTCTATATCTTTGGATTTTCTGCTCCTCAAGGTATGAAAATTCATCCCAATTTATCCGGGTCTGTCTTATTCCAACCCCATAGGTTAGATCATAATTGGATTCACTAGGTGGGACTTATGTGAAGTTTCCCAAGGTGACTTATTTCAGGATTGTTCAGTCTAGAGAACTTGTATGGGCTTCCACGTATCATTGTTTCACCTTATGGGTATGAAAATTTTACCACATAAACTAAATTCTATTCCATATGCAAAAAATCTTGAAAATATTCATTTTGACCTTCCTATCCTAAGATATAGCAATTATCCCTAGGTCACATGTTTAAGGATAAATTCTGGGAGAGGCTAGAACCCTGAGCTGGAGGAATAATTCACCTATATTATAGAGAATATGAGCCTGAAACATTTACATAGGGTACATTAAGATTTTATATTCATCCTGTCAAATATTCATCTCCCTATCCTTCTCCAATATCGAGTTATAGTGAAAGTCCCAACCTGCCTAGTTTTTGTCTTCTAGGATTTTCAAGTATGAAACCCTAATATTTAGTAGTTGTAGCTGTAGCAGTGTTTCTGCTGCACACAATATTATTTCATGGTGGCTCTAATACCATGTTATATTTTTAATGGCTATATGTTATTTGAAAACATTTAGCATCATAACATCATAACCATAAGTAAAGTATCACTAAAATAAATACAAGTGCAACAACACAAGAGAACACAAAGATTTTCCTCAGGGAAACCACAAGGGTGAAAACCCTGCAAAACTTCCTCAGTATAAAATTTGAACAAGTACAACGTAAAACACCAGCAACAAGAATAGTTTCTAATCTTCCATAGTAGACTCTTTATATCTCTCTCTCTCTCCAACACAATACTTGAGTGTAATATGTGTAAGAATGAGAGAGGCGCCTCACCTATTTATAATCATTAGTTGAGAGCCTCAAATAACTAACTAGGTCATACAGGTTCCCTAAATGGGGCCAAACTAACTTGGGAGACTCAAAATACATTTTATGTATTAATTTTGGGGGTACTATTTCTCTGATTTAAACTAGAGGGTTTACCTCGTGACTTTTACATAACCAATTACATCAAGAGATTCTCCGAATGGAGGAATAACATCTCTAAAGGAAAAAACAAAAAATGTAAAATATAATATCTTCTGAATTATATATTAGTGTTTTACTCACCTGTGTCACCTAACTAAGAATCTACTCATAGGGCCAAGTCCGGTTCTCCTCAGAAATCAATATCGACGTATGCGTAGTCCTCAATCATGAGGAGTGGATCATCCAGCCATCAAAAGAATGAAACACTATACTTGACCTTGGAGCCTCCTCCTCCATGGCAGGCCATAACCTCCACCCATATTAACATACATGGATCCTATTTCCTGAACTCATTGGAGGTCACTTGTGGCCTCAAGTGTGGTACTCTCTCAAATAAAAATGACACTAGGATAGTGCCATAACCAAATTGTTTGAGTTCTCCTCATCGACACTTGGTCAGCTACTCCTTAAAAGTAATTAGTAGGGATTCCACCCAGTTGAATATTGTAGGTTCCATTTCCTCCAAGGCATATAGCATGTGATCACGTGAGGCGTGGTGAGCCCCTTTCCTCCCCGAGATGCGCTGCATAGTGAATAGTACCGTGTGAAGAGGTAAGTCTATGACATCCTTGTTGGGTATAACCTTTCCACACATTTGTGTGCATGGAAAGGAATATCAATCTATAAGACCTTGTGCAGTGATTTCCCCACCTCTAGGACCAGTCAATGAGATGAGAGACCCTAACTTGGAAAATCCTGTGAGTAAGTAGATTTCCTCTACCTCCACCGTCAGAATGTGTGCCCCTACCTGGAAGTATTGTTTCTTAGGATTCAACATCTTTAGAATGTACTCTAGCAGCCTCACCTGTGACCTCATACTGGGAACATTGAATAATTTCAATATCCTGCATCTGCGAAGAGCATTCATAGTCCCAGCATCATTTCCACCTCTAATGTCATCGATCTCATGCTCTCTTTCCTTCCAAATCACCTTTTTTGTCAAAAGTAACCTTCCAAAACATTAAAATGAAGTGTTAGAACTCATATGAAACCATTAAAATCACATCATATTTATTCATTTGACTTGAATTTCAAGTGTTCTAGGTAACTTTGTGGCACCACCTATTCCGTGTAATGACAAAGCGGTTCCACCGCTTTTTTCTATAGGAGAAAATGCAATGTCACCTTGCCACTGCCCTTCTCGAAAAGGAAAAGAGAGCTTCCCGATAAGTGCATTTTCCCCTTAGAAAAATTTCCAAAAAACCATAAAACAAGCATGAAATGAAAAAAATAAAAGCATGAAAATATTAAGAATGGACTTAGAAATTACCTAGATCTGACGGTTCTAGAAATGGTTGCCTGACGACTCCATAATCCTCACTTGAAATATGCACCCAAAATTACTCAAATTTCTCTCCAAGTGGTAAAAATACAAATTCCAAGTATTTTTTACTATTTACTATGCCTTATTTACTATTTTAGGGTTTTATTTTCATTATTTTCATTATTTTATTAAAATCCCCCACTAAATTGTCAGTTAAAGCATAGTTTTTTTTATTTTTTGAAGAGTATAAATGTCATTTTGAAGTTTGTAGGGTATGGAGAATCAATTTTTTTGGATATGAATGAGATTATTTTTTACTTTTCCGTTCTCGCACAAAATGGAAGAATCTTCCAAGCACTTTTTTCAAAACTTTGGTCATGCTCGTTAAACCTAGCACAGAATTTTCGAGTCAAAATTTACTTCTTTTTCAAGCCCGTTAAACTCTTTTTCATTAAAAGAAACCCTAATGGATACTTCTTTAATCTCTTTTCGAACTCTTAAAATTTGAAAAGATTGTCAAGTCAACTTTTCTTCTTCACACTCGTTAAAGTACCTGAAGAGTCATCTTTCCAATGATAGTTTACCCCTTTTACTGTTCAGATTGACTAAGTTACGAAAAAAGAATACTCTAGTCGTTGACTAGAAGAGTTCTCTAAGGTATTATTTTATACTTTTTCGGGCCTCGGAGACTAAATCATATGAAAAAAGGACACTTTGGAATCTTCTTCTATTTCGTTTAGACTCTCTAAACCCGAGCGATATCGAGTTTACTTTCAATGGACTCATTAAATTCAACACTGAGAGGCCCTCTTTTGGAAATGAGCCACTCCTTTCTCATGTTTGGAAAACATGTGAGAATGGACTTAAAGCATGATAAGCTACACTCAGTGTTTGTTACCCTATTCTAACTTGTAAAAACAAAAAGAGACACTCATGAATCATGATGGGGAAAGTAAGGGAAGGGAACCCATTTCATTTGCAATAATGGAAATTTTTAGTCACCTTTGAACATGGCACTTGTCTTCTTTTCATTCAGTCAATTGGGTATTCATATTTCTTTTGAGTAGATCCACTTCTATGAGTCATGTCACTCCTTCAAGTCTTTCAAAGAATGCATCGTCAATCGTCGCATTGTCTCTTGTTATCTGCCTCATCGAGTCAATGCTGCCAAGTCTTCAGTCGTGCCACCCTATGTTCAAAAGAGAATTGTACTGAAAATTTGCATCTGTAGTTAAAAAACTACCTTTGTGTTAGTTTCCTTTGATTCATTGCTATGGTCACATCATGCTTAAATTATAGAACTTTGTTCCAAGTTTAATGTCATTGATGTGGGATTCATCATGGGCCTCCTTTGATGAGACTACTCCTGTCGACTCCAACTCATCATCCAGGACTTAGTATTAGAAACAAAGTAGTACCTTGAGATATGTATACATCAATGACATATTCTCTCGCTTTTGACAATATGTTTAGGACGAATGTACTCGAGTACCTTGGGACTCATCGACATTGATGGTGATCTCCCTCGCACGTGTTAACACTTATCATCATTGGTCAGTAATCAAGTGGTTTCTACCATGTTTGACATAAAGACATTGTAATCACATGGATACAATCATACTTTGTTGAAGACAAAACGAATACCCTGGGTATCCATTAAGCACTCATTTCTTTCCTCGGGTTGCAATGGAGTATTTGGATGAGTCCTAGAATGGATCCACATTTGTATGGTCATGGTTGTGCTCAAATTTGTGTATGTATGACAGAGATCCTAGTTGTATGTCTAGTAGCTATTTCCAATTTTGAGTCTTCTTCACATCGATCTACAATGTATTCTATTATCATGATTGTTTTGCACTTCACACGAATCTGCATTGTATTGGTCACTAGCCATGATGAAAGTCATATGGACACAAACAAATTGTTTATTTATTGCATATTAAGGTTTGTTGATGAAGATATCCGATCAGTGAACTCTTTCCTCAAAGTGATAACTTATTCCTACAAACCCTTCACCTATCCTATCCCTCTAGCCTCATGCTTTAGGGGCACATTTTGTTACACATGTTTCTCATCACTATCATATAATGAGAACCAAACATCATAATTTTCCTCCAATAATAAAGTTGTGAAGTTGAAAGTGGGAAAATATCAGTAATTTCATGCCTTTGAACACCACCGCACTTTCCTTGTGGTCAATGTGCGTTACCTTTATCAGTAACGCATGTTTTCCTTTAACAATAAGTAGTTCCACTGCCACTTTCCTTCATATAATGAGTGGTGGTCCTTGGGAAACGATCTATCTCAGTGGACAAATATCAATGCTCAAGGTATAAAGGTAAAAAAATAATCTTTAAGAGGCTTCTTGAAGCTTGGCTTCATGGCATCCTTAGCCCGACTTATGGACCACTTGGACTCGAGATCTAGCCTTGTATGATCTCCCCTCTACCTCACCCATGAGATACTCAACCTCATCTATCCTCCCATGGCTATAAGTATTGCATCACCCCCCATGGGTAAAGGGAGGAATATTATGTTACAACATCAAAACTATGGCCAAATCCAGCCAAGGAGAGTGATCATTTGGTAGACAAGTTTGAAGCTTTGGAGGAATGGTTTAATTGAGAAGAGACTTCTCAACACTAAGGATTTAGTTGTAATTTCTCTCTCTATCTCATTTATACAAATAATATTTCCTTTCCCATGAATGATATTGTGTATGAATCACTTCTTTCATTGTTGAACTCCTTAGTCATTAGCATAGGATCATAGGTTGAACTTGGTACTTTGATCTTGTATATGATTTGTTGTGTGTTTTTTGTAGCTTAATTTGTGGAGATAAAAAAATCCAAATGCCAACATATTACAATGTTTGATAGGTAAAAGGGTCTATTCCAAGCATCTATTTGATCTTAGGGGAAATGATTTTACTTGTTGTGACTCCTTTGTTCTAGATTCAAGTGTTTCAGGCTAAGGAAATGACTTTTGTCCACATAAGGTGAGTACTTCTCATAAAAACAACTGAAAGATAAGAACTTTGAATGGTATTCACACTCCATAAATACTGACACTATTTACTTGGTAACCCATTTGTGTTCTACACAGACCACCAAGCACTAAAATACATGGTCAATAAACCTTTACATCAAGGGAGAATTTGTCGATGGTTGTTATTATTCCAAGAATTTGAATTTGAAGTCATAGTTTGAAAAGGAAAAAGAAATGTTGGACTAGAGAACTTGTTGAGAATAAACATAGGTTAAGAACCAACATGAATCAAAGATGACTTACCAGATGCTCATTTATTCAGAATTGAAGCTGTATCTTCAGATTTAGTAGAGATCGCTCAATCCCTAGAAGAAGGACAAGCTATAGAAGGAAGGAATGAAAAGAAAAACAAGATCATAGTGATGAAAGATACACCATACACCATAATAAAGGGACCTCTCTAAGGCTCACTGAAATTGCCCCATAAGGGTGCATATTTCTGTGAAAACAAAACTGAATTTCAAGAAGTTTCAGTTCTGGACCAAACACTGCTACTAGGAAGAACTAGGGATTCAGTTTTTGTGAGACTCCATCATCAATCTCAAAAAAATAAAGATACAGTCTAGATCTCCCTGTCAAGGAGAATATTCTCCATCACTCATCCCTACTAGTAATCTCAACTAAAAAATTAGTGTTTCTTCATCAAACCCTAGGTCATCGAGAAGAATATAATCCAAAAGTTGTATTCATCAAAGCATATAAGCATCGGATCATGCTCATCCTAGAAGAAAATGATCTAGAAGTATTTATAAAGGAGGAAGGTGCAGGACCAGAAGAAGATGAAGAAAAATCCAAATACAAGAATGATATGATCAATTCTAAGAGGATCATAGCTCATTCCATCAAAGGTAACTTGATTCCTCAAGTATCCTTAAGGAGGACACCAATGAAAATGTTTAATTCTCTATCCAACTTATTTGAAGGAAGAAATATCAATAGAAATATGAACTTAAGGAATCACCTCAAAAGTCAGAAACCATGCAATCATACTTCACTAGAGTAGCTCAAATCAAAGAGAAGTTGGAAGCTATTGGTGATATGATTGAAGAATATAAATTGTAGTGACCACCTTGAATGATCTTCCAAGAGATTGGGAATCCTTTATCGGAGGAATAAGTTCGAAAAGAAGATTGACCAAGTTCTAACAGGTATGGGAATAATGTGTTTAAGAAGAAGAAAGAATAGCAGCCAAAGAACAAAAGCTATATGAAAATGAGGATCAAGCTTTGGCAGTTCATACCAAAGGAAAGAACAAGAGAAAATCTATGACCATCCTCCTAGAAAATATCAATGGTTTAAGAATTCCAAGAAATATTTCTCAAATTATGAATGCTTAACTTGTCATAAGATGGGACACATTGCTATAAATTGTTCCATGAAGAAAGAACAAGTCAAGAAGAATAACAAAAGATTTTAGGACCATGTTGTTGAAAAAAATGATCAAGAAGATGACGAAATATCTAAGGAAAATAAATATTCTTGTGAAGAATATGTCTTGATCTCTACACTCATAGGTTCAGTCTCACCAGGAAATGAGACCTAGTTAGTAGGTAGTGTTAGATTTTATCATTTAATCAATATGATCTAGGATCTTATCTAAGAGAATAACATGTACAACAATAATCAAAAGAGATAAGAGACACCAAGAGTTTTCCTCAAGGAAACCATAAAGGAGAAAACCCTGCAACTTCCTTAGAGATAGAATGAGCACCAATGGAAAAAGTAAAACCCAAAAACACAAAGATGATCTCTGACAGTTGTTCTCTCTCTCACTTGTGCGAGCTCCTTCTCTCTCACTCATGCGCTATAGTTTTGTGAGTGTGTGTTGCAAATAGAGAGGCTCACTCTATATTTATACTAGTTTCTGACTTGACAATCACTTACTAGGGCCGACTTCTCTAGGAGAGTCTAATAACCCTAGTGCCCCACAAATTTGGGTAATTTTCCCCATGATGAACAAAGGAGGGTTAACCTCTATGAATTTACATGAATTTATTATATTAATGATTCTCCCAATAGGAACATCAGGGTACAAAGAAATACAAGTGATTCTCCTGATAGGAACATCGGGGTACAATATAATATATACACGTGAATACATTCTGAAGTTACAAATACATCAACACTCCCTCTTAATGAGGAAGGTATTATCTTGACACAATTCATCAACACAAGTCTTCATCACTGGATCATCATCAAATATGGATCTTCACTGGATCATCATCATCATCACCGCTTCTGCTATCTCGATCAAATGGTGCTATCTTTCAATTCTTCTCATCATAGGAATTTATACAAAGCCAACCATTTTTCATTTTTGTTGTAGGGCTAGCCTCCATGTAGGTATTCAACAATAGCACTTATACCATCGGCATGGTAGGACACACCCACTACCATTCTAGAAAGGATCCAGTACTTATATTCACCAGCATAGTAGGACGCACCTACTAACATCTATGAAAGGCTCCAGCACTTACATTCACAAGCCTGGTAGGACATACCTACTGCCATCTGTGAAAGGCTCCAACACTTACATCCACTGGCATGGTAGGACACACCTACTACCATCCAGGGAAATCCCCAACACTTACATCCATTGGCATGGTAGGACACACCTACTACCATCCAGGGAAATTCCCCAACACTTACATCCAATGGCATGGTAGGACACAGCTACTACCATCTAGGGAAAGGACCTGCACTTACATCCACCAGCATGGTAGGACACACCTACTACCATCTCTAGAAAGGATCTGCACTTACATCCACCAGCATGGTAGGAAAAATCTACTACCATCTATGGAAAGGCTCTACACTTACATCTAACCATGGGAGGAACCAATCCTACCACCATGTGAGAAAATATCTACACTTACACCTGACCATGGGAGGAACCAATCCTACAACCATGTTATATGGGCACTGCACTTACATCTAACCATGGGAGGAACCAATCCTACTACCATGTCAGAAGGGAACTGCACTTACATCTGACCATGGGAGAAACACATCGAACATCCATGTCAAAAGGACTATGAACTTACATATAACCATGAGAGGAACCAATCCTACCACCATGTCAGAAAGGAACTGCACTTACATATAACCATGGGAGGAACCAATCCTACAACCATGTCAGAAAATAAAATCACGTATATCTGGCCATGGGAGGAACCAATCCTGATACCATGTCAGAAATGCTCACAGACTCATCACTTCCCCTTAGAAGGAACCTTGATTTGGAGAACACCAAGCTTCTCTTCTGAAGTACTCAAACTTCACTCTGGCTATTTCTAGAATAGAATCACATCAAATATTATTACATCCAAGGATAACCTATGAGATTCGCTAGGCCTAATTACATCCGAGGAAAACCTATAGGATCGTTTACATTTGAGCAACCTACGAGCTTCGCTGGGATTTTATGTTCAGACAACCTGTCTTACCAGCTATGCTAGAGCTCCCTCTTTCAAGATATATTGATCTAGATCATATAATGGAGCTTCACTTCTCCTCTCTCAGCCATTATCAGCACCATACAATACTCCTTCCTGCTAAACCAAGATATCACACCTGATCTCATACTGAATCAGTGCCCCGAAGTGCTCTTCCTATCATTGTCATTGCATGCCCAATCTGAATCCACATAACCCTCTAGGTTAGTCTTCTGATTCACTTCATACTTGAGCCCATAATCAACTATACCCTTTAGGTACCTCACTACATGCTTCGCAACTATCAGGTGAACATGTCTTAGATATGTCAAGAATTGGCTCAATGTGTTCACAACAAAGTAAATATCTGGTCTCATATTCGTCAAGTACATCAATGACCCAATAATCTGACGATACATTGTAGCATCAATTGTCTCTGATGAAGCATCACTCAATAGCTTCAGGTTTGATGCCATAGGTGTGTTCATGGCCTTGTAGTGCATCATCCTGAATCTCTTCAAAATCTCTACTACATACTTCCCTTGTCCCAGGGAGATTCCATCTGTATTCTAACACACCTTCATGCCTAGAAAGTAGTGCATCATATCCAAGTCCTTCATCCCGAACTAGACAGCAAGTCTCCTTCTTTCAACTTTTAATGAGTTCCTCTTTCCCTGTCAGGAACAATTCATCGACATGTAATGTGAGCATCACTGGTCTTCCACCTTCAACCTTGAAGAAAATGTTGGAGTCCAGTTTACTCTGAGTAAATCCTAGAGCCATGAGTAATATGTCCATCATCTCGTTCCATGTCCAACCTTAGGATCTTGTGCAGTCACTCCCTATAAAGAGGAGCATCATTCTCCCTCTACCTTTAATACTTTAGGTATTGAAACATTATGTACTGGAGTGACAAGTAGCTTCCTCTTCTACGAATATTCTATGTATCCATATAGGGTCACTAGATACCAAGATCCTCTATCTTTAATCTTTTCAAAAGATCTTGTCACACCCATCTATGAGATTTTCATCCTTTATAGGCTTTAATATTCAACCTTGTAGCAAAGGTTAAGATCATCATCACACTAGGTGATATTCAAGCTCCTCATGTATGTGTTGTCCCATGGGTGTTTTCTGAGCTCGTACAAGGCCTTCTTTAATTTGCACACATGATTCTTTCTATCATGTGTCTTAACTTCTAGTGGCTACAAATTTCTCTTCGTAGTCTATGCCTTTTTTCTATGAGAAGCCTTGTGATACAAATATTTCCTTGTATCTCACAATGTTTCCATCTACTGCAAGCTGGATCTTGTAGATCCATATGGAATATACTGCAGACTTCCCTTCAGGTCTCGCCATCACATTCTAGTCAGCATTCTTCATTTTGGATTATTAGAGTGAATCTTGAACTATCGTCACTTGTTCTTCGAAACAAGTCTCATCCTTGTTTTGTTGTAGGAGATTGTATGCAATCTTTCCTACAAGTCAAATGAACCAATTGTATGGTTAGAAACATTTCATAATGCATATTTATAATGGAAAATTATTATGCATAGAGATATAATCATGCAACTATTTTATTCAATACAACATACATCCATATCTCACGGAAACTTTCTAAATTCCTTCCATCTCTACCATGACATCATTGAGATTGTGCATTAATCCAATATGGAAGAAAAGAGGTTTCATTCTAGATAAGTATAAATGGACAGATGTATAGCACCATGAGGCTACTTACCCATCACTGTTGATGTATTTGTAACTTTGGAATGTATTCACTTGTATATATTATGTATTATACCCCGATGTTCCTATCGAGAAGTATCTGTAATGTAATTGAGTCATGTCATACCCCGATGTTCCTATCGAGAGAATCAATAATGTAAAAAAGTCATGTAAAGTCATAGAGGGTAACCCTCCTTATTATTCAAGGGTTAAATTCCCCACAATTTTGGGGCACTAGGGTTATTAGACTCTCCTAGAGAAGTTGACCCTGGTAAGTTATTGTCAAGTCGGGAATTAGTATAGATAGAGAGTGAGCCTCTCTATTTATAACACGGTCACTCACACTCAGTTGTATCAAATGAGTGAGAGACAAGGACCTGGAATAAGAGAGAGAACAAATGTCAGAGATCATCTTACTGTATTTGGGTTTTACTGTTGCCATTGGTGCTTATTCTATCTCTGAGGAAGTTGCGGGGTTTTCTCCTTTATGGTTTCCCCAAGGAAAATCTTTGTGTCCATTGTCTCTTATGATTTATTGATGTGCATGTTATTCTCTTAGATAAGATCCTAAGATCATATTGTCATAATTGATAAAAATCTAACATGGTATCAGTGCTAACCTGAGAAGAAGACACTGTGCAGCTGCAGAAGCTAGGGATTCTTATTTTTTGGGTCTCTCTCCACAATCTATTAGCAAAAGGAGGCTGGGATGAACCTCTATTGAAGGGCGCATCTTTCTGTCGAAGCAAAATCTGATTCTGAGCAATTTCAGTTTTTGACCTACCACTGCATCGGGAAATTAAGGCTTTTCACTAAAGAGGAATTTTTGAGTGAGCCCAGGCTAGGATTTCTCTCCTCTTGAAAATCAAAGTTTAGAGACAATAATCAAGGTTTTTAGTTGGGTAGAAATCCGGGAAAGTCAAACCCTAATTTTCCCTGGAACCAGAAAACCAACACTGCAGAAGATTAGCTCCAGATCCAGTTTTTAGCTTCTCAAATTGGTAAGATATAAATATTTTGTATTTCCATTTGAGATTCTCTGTTAAGATGTCTCATTAGACCAAGCTTGATGAAAAGCTTGAGGGAGATGAAAAATTCTGAGCCTGGAAGTATAAGATGTCCTTGGTCCTGGAATAAAATGACTTGGACTCTTACATAAGTGAAGAGGTTTCAGTTTCAGAGGGAGATGAGGCTAAGGCCTTACACAAAAATAAATTGGTCATGGATAAGAGGATTATTCATGATTCAATCAAGGATTGCCTCATACCAAAGGTTTCCTCCATAAAGACGCCTAAGGCAATGTTTGATGCCCTAACCAAGCTATTTAAAGGAAATAACATAAACTGAAAGATGACTTTGAGGAACCAGTTGAAGAGTTTGACGATCCAGAATGTGAATACCATACATTCATACTTTGCAAGGGTCTCCCAGATCAAAGAACAACTTGAAGCAGTGGATGAAGAAGTGGAGAATGAAGAAATTGTGATGACTACCCTAAATGGTATCCCTAGGTCATGGGACTCTTTCATTCAATGGATTTGTGCTAGAAGAAAGCTAGTCACCTTTAGTATATTGTGGGAGGAATGATCACAAGAAGAATATTGAATATTATCCCGAGAAGAGAATATGGTAAGTGAATATCAAACTCTCATAGTACACTCCAAGAAAAGCAGAAGGGACTATCATCATTCTAAAGGTAAGCATCCTCACTCTAGAAAAACTCAACTTAGATGTTTTACTTATGATGAGATATGAAACTATGCCAAAAATTGTCTAGGAAACAAAATAAACTCCCACAAGAAGAAGGACAAACGAAAACATCATGCAGTATGCTCACATTGTAGGGAATGATGATCCTCCCAAGAAAAGAGTCAAACAATAAAGTGAATATTCTTCAAGTGATGAAGAGTATGTTTTGATTTCTTCCCTCACGGGAACTATCACACATGGAAGCAATGATTGGCTTATAGACAGTGGGGTTTCCAAACATATGATGGGATTCAAAGAATCCTTTGTGAAAATATCCGAAAATGAGTCACCTTACAAGGTGAAACTTGGGGATGACTACCAGTATCCAATAAAAGGTAGCGGTGAATCCTCCTATAAACTAGACTCTAGAAAGTCTATAAATATGAAGGATTTCTTATTTGTACCAAGACTAAAGAAGAATCTCTTCTCTATATCTGCATTGGATGCAAAAGGCATGAGGGTTGCATTTGTAGATGGCCAAGTCCTTATGTGGCCAAAGGGAAAGAACATAGATGATGCAGTAGTAATTGGAGAGCAAGAGGGAGGACTATACAAATTCAAGGTCCAACCAAAACAAGATTTGGTTCGTGACTCAGTAGAGCCAAATGAACTTTGGCACAGAGGGATTTCACATGTGCACTATAGGGAACTACCACTTGAAAGAAATGCTATTGAAGGTATTCCATAAATATAGACAAAACATGACGGTATCTACAAAGATGTGTGAAAGGAAAGAACACAAAGAAGACATTTCCAAGTAGCGAGAGTAAGGAAAAAGGAATATTCGAAATCATTCACTCCGATGTATGCAGGCCAATGTCATCCATTTCATTAAGTGGGTATGTATACTATGTTTCTTTCATTGATGATTTTTCTAGGAAGACATGGATATACTTCTTGAACAACAAAGGTGAAGTATTCAGCAAGTTCAAGGAATTCAAAGCCTTGATCGAGAACCATACAAAAAATAATATCAGTACCTTTCGATCAGACAATGGCGAAGAATTCACATAAAATGAATTCAAATAATTATGCATAGATTCATGGATTAAGAGGGATTTTACCACTCCATATAATCCACAACAGAATCGAGTTGTAGAAAGGAAGAATACAATGATCATGGAAGTTGCAAGGGAAATGCTTTATGATCAATATCTTCCCATCCATATATGGGCAAAAGCTACCATGACAGCGGTGTATGTACAGAACTGTACTCCACACATAGTACTTGAGAACAAGACAACTGAAGAAGTATTTTCTGGCAAGAAACCAAAGGTCAACCATCTCACAATATTTGGCTGTCTGGTATACATAAACATTCCAAAAGAAAACAGGACAAAGTTAGATCCTTCTAGAAATAAGGGTATATTTGTGGGATATAGTGAAATCTCAAAAGCTTATAGGATATAATTCCTAGGATTCAAGAAGATCGACATTAGTAGAGATGTAACATTCGATGAAGACTCAGCTTTCAAAAAATCTAGAAAGAGGCCAGTTGAAGACTCTAAAGAAACAGAAGTACCCAGGATTCAAGATACAACCATGAATGATGCAACTCAAGAAGGAGATCGAGAAATAGAAGAACCATATGAACCTATAGATCCACCCCAAGAGAATAATCCTCACAAGCGAAAACCTACATGGGTACGAGAGGATATCCAAGGTGCAGAAATATATGGGGCTCCAGAAGAGATACACATAGAGAGGAAAAGAACCAGGTCCTGCTCTAGTTATGTATCCCTATTATGTGAGATCATGAAGAAGAGGCAGAAAAGAAAGAGTGGAAGGATGCTATGATCAAGGAGTACCAGTCGATCATGAAGAATGATGTCTGGGATGTTGTCCTAATACTAGAGGGGAAGTATGTTGTGATTTACAAATGGATCTACAATATTAACCATGATGCAGATAGTAGAATAGAGAAATATAAAGTAATATTTGTGGCTCGTGGCTTCTCCCATAAATAAGGAATAAATTATGAATAAAATTTTGCACCTCTAGGCAGACACACTTCCATTGGATCAGTACTTGCTCTAGCTGCAATAATGAAATGGAAGATACACCAGATGGATGTCAAGAATGCCTTCTTGAATGGTGTAGTGGAAGAGGAAGTGTATGTGGAGAAACCACTAGGTTTTGAGACACATGACAGGGAGACTTGTGTGTGTAAATTGAAGAAAGACTTGTACAGTTTGAAATAGGAACCCAAGACATGGTATGGCAGAATTGATAGCTTTCTATCCAATTTGGGATTTACCAAGAGTAAAGCAGATTCCAACTTTTACTACAAGGTTGAAGAAGGGAACCTAGTGATACTCCTACTATATGTAGATGATCTGTTTGTAATAGGTGAGGATGGGTTGATTACTGATACGGACAGGAAGCTTGTTGCTGAATTTAGGATGAAGGACTTGGGTATGATGCACTACTTTCTAGGCATGGAGGTGTGGAAAAATGCAGATGGAATCTCCATGGGACATGGGAAGTATGCAGTAGATATCTTGAAGAGGTTCAAGATGATGGACTACAAGTCCATGACCACACCTATGGCATCAAACCTAAAGCTATTGAGTGATGATTCATAAGAGTTGGTTGATGCTACGATGTATCATCAGATGATTGGGTTCTTGATGTACTTGGCGAATATGAGACCAGATATTTTCTTTGCTATGAACACATTAAGCCAGTTCCTGATGAATCCCAGACATGTTCACTTGATTGCTGCAAAGCATATTTGAATGTACCTGAAGGGTATAGGTGATTATTGGCTCAAGTATGAGGCATATCAGAAGATTAACCTGGAGGGTTATGTGGATTCTGATTGGGCAGGTAGTGCCATTGATAGGAAGAGTACTTTGAGGTGTTGCTTCAGTATGGGATCAGGTGTGATCTCTTGGTTTAGAAAGAAACAATCCTATGTGGCACTAAGTACAGCCAAAGTAGAGTATGTCACAGCTTGTTTGGCTAGTTGTGAAGCAGTGTGGCTGAGGAAGCTACTATATAATTTGTTTGATATCCAGTTGGATGCTACTTGTATATATTGCGACAACCAGAGTTGTGTGAAGTTGTCGGAGAACCTGGTGTTCCATGACAAGTTGAACCACATCGAGATCAAATACCACTATATCAACAATATGGTGCAGGGAGGAGCAGTGAAGATCCAATATGTTGCGACGAACGAGCATATAGTTGATGTGGTGTATATATTGCGACAACCAGTGTTGTGTGAAGTTGTCGGAGAACCCAGTGTTCCATGACAAGTTGAAGCATATTGAGATCAAATACCACTATATCAACAATATGGTGCAGAGAGGAGCAGTGAAGCTCCAATATGTTGTGACGAACAAGCAGATAGATGATGTGTTGACCAAGCCATTAGCCAAAGTGAAGTTTGAGTACTCTAGGGAAAATCTTGGTGTTCTCCATATCGAGGTTCCTTCCAAGAAGAAGTGATGAGTATGTGAGCCATTCTGACCTGGTGGTAGTCGGGGCCTCCCATGGTCAAGTGTAAGGGCTGAACCATTCTGACATGGTGGTAGGTGGGGCATCCTATGGTTAGATATAAGTGCAGAGCCATTCTAACATGGGGGAAGGCTAGGCCCTCCCATGGTCAGATATAAGTGCAGAGCCATTCTGACATTGGGGTAGGCTGGGCCCTCCCATGGTTAGATGTAAGGGAAGAGCCATTCTAACATGGTGGCAAGATGGGCCCTCCCATGGTCAGATGTAAGGTTAGATCCATTCTGACATGGGGGAAGGATGGGCCCTCCCATGGTCAGATGGATAGAGACATTCTGACATGGGAGAAGGCTAGGCCCTCCCATGGTCAGATGTAAGGGAAAATCCATTTTGACATGGGGGATGTAGTAGGGATTTCTCCCTAGCTATAGGAAGGAACAACTCCCTTTCGTATATAGGATGGAAGGGTAGGGTTCCTGTGGGTGGAACAAAACCTGCAAGGAAATGTTAGAGCTAAGCTATGAAAACCCTGCAGGAAATTGTTAGAAAACAAAAGATGGCTACAGGAAATCAATAGAGAACCTACAACAAACTATTAGCAAATAAACCTGCAATCAAAATAAGTTAGAAAACTAGAATGAAAATGAAATTAAAGAGAGTTATACCTATGGCCACCATTCCCTAGATTTGGAAGGACCTCTCTCTATGGGATGGAGACTTGGCTTGTGGAGCAATGGAGGAGAGGGACGATGAATGACTTGAGAGGAAAAGGGTCTCAAGGAACTCACACGGGAAGCATAATGATAGGGAGAGAAGGAGTGTTTAAAGAGTGATCCCCACCCCTCTATTTATTGTTTTTTCTTGATATTTTAGGGTTTTAAGCTGCTGGTTAGGGATTTAGCCCCTTTTTTGGGATTTAAGCCCCTTTCACCCAATTCTTAGCCCCTTTAGGGGTTTTAAGCTCCTTTGAGAGGTTTTAGCCCCATTTTGGAGGTTTTATCCCCTAAGAGAGCTATTTTGGCTCTTTTTAAGGTTTTTAAAGCCCCTTTTCATGTTTTTGAGCCTTTGCAAGGGTGTGGGGGTCAAATGAGGGTAGTGTAATGGATGTCTTTAGGTGGTGTAGGTCATGTAGAGATTACTAAGATATTTTTTGGGTTAACATATTGGCCCCTGATGTGTGAGGGAAGGAGCTCATCATATGGCCGATGGACATCATAGGATTTTGTACAGAGAGGTTGTGCTTTCTGGGCTGGGGCATGGTGGATTTTGGTTTTTGTATTAATATGGTTCCCATCAATGGGAGAGATATAAATAATGTGTGACATGTATATGGATGAGGTAGGCATCCCCATGCTCATAACAATGTCAAAATAATAATGTGATCTAAGCTCTAAAATGCAATAGCCAATCATATACAGCTGTTGTTACATAGTGGTTTCCTCAATAAGAGGTTGAATATAATACTGATCTCAAGAACTGCTACATTGGACCCAAGGAATTCTCCTGGAATGCTATATCTTCATGACTTATGGTCTAATATATTTGGAATGGTACATGGTTGTAGGGACTTACTGATAGAAAGTTAGAGTCTCTGTCATACCAATATGTTGTATCAATCATAAATCTATATAGAAGCACTATTGGGGCTTCTGAACACTGTCTCCAACGCAACCCAGAAATCATAAGGGACATGAACCTATTTGGGTCCCTCAAATAGACTCATCAATGTGCTAGAGTTAGGTGACATCCAAGGTCTTTGAATAGATACTGTGCAGACCAATACCCTGTATGAATCCCAACGGTGTGATGATGTAGCTGGAGTCGAGCACGTGAGAAACAACCATCCCAAGAGGCACTAAGGACTCCTCTCAAGTGGTCCAAGGAACTCATCAATGAGGTCAATGAAACCAGGATACAGGGACCTCTAGGTCTATCCTTTGGAATAGGTGTGTTGTCATCGACAGAGGGAGACCTGCAACAGGCTAAGGAAATGGTGTTTCCTTGACTAGAAGTGCGAGGGAGATAACCGAAATATGTGAGGCAATCTAAGGACTGACCCACTAAATGGGGGAGGAGGGGTGGTGGAACATGGGTAGACAGAGTATAGTGGACTCCAAATTCCTTTCTTTAGAGCATAATGGCAGGGCGGACTAGACAACAAATGAAACTGACTCATGGGAAAGGGATCATAGTTTTAATACTCGGGATGTAACTACAAATGGGAAATACTTGGGGGAGGTAGACACTTTTGGTATTGAAGGGATACAAGGAAGACACATCGAAGATTACTCTGAAAAAAGGTGACCCAAAGTGGGAATGCTTCCAAACTGTTATATGTGGGTTGGTGTCTAAAGACACCATTGTGGTATGATCTCATGGATTTTTAGCGAGCCCAAGAAAGTAAATGCTCGATGGTGCTTTAAATTTTTAGAGAGTTTGAAATCATGAAGAAGACTCCAGTGAGGTCTCTTTTTCGTTGATAGTCTCCTGTTCCTAAAAAATGTTAAAAGTGTGCATAGGAGAGCTCACCCATCTCTTGAGGGGGATGGGAGACTTCTTTACCGTTGGTAGTCTAATCATGTCGGAAAAGGTTAAACCTATACTGTCTGGATGGAAATTCATATACTTTTACAAGCATGAATAAAGCCATGTTTGCTTGACGATCTTTTCTTGATAAGAAGGCTGGGAAATAGCTTAACGACAACCCATGGTTATCTTTTTCGTAAATTTCGGCCCCTCTGCCTGAGAAAGCATGAAAGGATGTAGAGGGGAATGATCTTGGCTTAAATGTGCCAAGGTGGTCCTTTTCAAATGGCAGTCTACATAGTCCGCAAAAGGATATAAACAAGATGATGTAGATGCCCTTTCTTATACTTTAACGAGCAAGAAAGGAAGCAGCAGTGCTCGACAATCTTTTCATTCTTTTAGGAGTCAGAAAAGAGCTTAACGAAAACTCAGGTATGGTCAACCAATCTCGGAGGCATTGATGGAGTCCCGATGTTGGGACAATGGACAGTGGTCCAAAGGTCATTTGTGCAGTATGGATGGAGTAGGTGGCTCTTGAACATACCAATACAAGCATGGGATAGATCATACCAAAGGCACATGACTCGACGCGACAGAGGCACACAGACTGAGGTGGCTCTTAGATAGAGGTCAGGAGAGTCTTGTGTGAGTTGTGGTGGACGGAATGGACTACATCTGATGTGAGTGAAAGTCTGAAGGAAGTTATACACCAAATTCATTCAAAAGAAATGATCCTCCCTCTGGGTGGAGGTTGGGGTACCTGCGTCGTGTTAGGATATTTAGACACTTAGGAGTTACTTAAGATCAACTTGTGTAATCTATCCATTAGGTAAAGTGTGTTTCTTTAGTATGCATTTGTAAATATTCTAATCTGACGGTCACAATATGCTCTAGACATAAAGTGATCTGACAGTTCAACTTCTCTTAGATCATACCTACCATTGATCTGTGGCTTAACACTCGATTGGTCCATCATATCTATTTAAAGATCATGGAGGGTCCTTGTCTAGTTGATCGATTATGAGAAGCTCATGTAACTTTATTTATTTTGCATAATAAATTGCTCCAAGTAACTATTTGGTTGGGGCCATGGAATGTTCCCCTCCTAAGGGTTTTAACCACTTGATAGACATCGATGTGTTGATCTGTGATCTATTTGTGTAAAGCGGTTTCTCAAGGTGTTTGATATTTTGGGAGTACCTTGTGTACTCGAACATGGTATCAGAGCGTTTATGAAGAGCCGCTTTTGCTTTTGATCAAGATATGGAACCGGTTTTGCCAAAAAATTGAAAGGGTTTCTGGTTCTAGTTTTTTTGTGCATTTGTGGCCTATGGGAGCTATTTCATTGTTTTCGGAGCACCATTTTCATTCGAAAATAGTTTTTGTTTCACCAAAAAATATTTTCGTTTGATCCAGAAACACCCATTTCAAAAAATATGAAGGTATAATGTTACAGTGACGGATGTAACATCCCCCTCACACCTGGAAGACATAAGGGCGACTACAACTTAGAAAAATAGAAATAAATCATAAATGCATCTATGGGGAATAGAGAACCCTCACCACAACAAGATTTCTCCCACCACAGGTTAATCAAAGGTACTTCATACATATAACATTATATATATACATTAATGGGGAATACTATGTGTATATTGGAGGCATATATATATATATATATATATTGGAGGTATGTAGAACATTACATATATAATGATGGAGAACATTGTAGATATTTTTGAGTTATAGCATATACATGTAATCATGGAGCATTACATGGTGGAATAACCCCATACATATAGGTACTATATGTTAATCAAAGGTGCTTCAAAAATATAATATTATATATAATAATGGGGAGCGCTATGTGTATATTGGAGGTGTATATATTAGAGGAATGTAAAACACTACATATATAATGATGGAGAACATTATATATATTTGATTTATAACTTATATACGTAGTATATACATGTAATCATGGAGCATTACATGGTAAAATAACCCCGTACATATATGATCTATATGTGGACCATTATATATGTAATAAGGGAGAATGTTATTTATATTATTTGGAGATATATGTTTAGAACATAATAATGAAGAACGTATATATTGGAGATAGATATATATTTCAGACATATATTACATACATATGATCATACAACATTTGCATTGCAAGCCGTTTCTAAGATAAAGATTTGATATATTTATTATTATTGGTGTTGTTCATGATATCTAGCCTTAGGGATACCAAAATAGATATAATGGTTATGGATTGAGTATAAGATAAATGTTGTAGTAGATTTGAGGTGAGTGCAGGCGTTTCGAAAAACGCACAGGTCCATTGGAACAAGTCCATATGTGATTGTTGTGACTAGCTGCCTCTTGTCGGTTAATGTTTCTGGTTTATACATATCATAGCATTCGCGCTGGCGGTTGTGCTATTTTCTGGAAATTGTATATGGGCTGGGATTTTTTATGTTAAGCATGTATAAGGTTATTTACGCTTTCTAAATAAATTATAGGTTCCTGTATTATTGAAATGCTCGAATCAAAATTTGAGGATGCGTTTTGGAGGCATTGTGGGTAGCTGAGTATGGAGGCATTAATTACTCACCTTGACTGACATTAACTGCCAAAGAGACGGTAATTATGGAGGATTTTGCTCTGCCTTATTGATGCCCATTATGGGGTGTTACCAGAATTTGTAAGCTTAAATCAGGGTAACACAAGGGTTTTGGGGAGAATAAATCTCTCACTGTGGGGAGTCTTTTTTACGCCCACTTATCCTGGCCCGTCCTTTATTTTCTTCTGGAGGGAGTTTTTACACAGGGAAGAGGGGAAGAATAGCGCGACCTTCCTAATGTTCATAGTTGAGCTCCTACGACCCAAGCTGAGAAAAACCTGTGTGTAGGGGTACCATTCCATGTCTAGTTAAAATATGGAGTAAGAGGGCATCGTGTGAGCACTCCTCTCGAATGAAAGCCCCAAAACTTTGTGTTTGGCGGAGCAACTAGGAAGGTAACTAATGCGATATGGTAACACATTTCACATCCTCCTCTGCATATATGCTTGCATCCTTATAGATTTGGAAGTACGCTGTTAATGCTTTTATCTTATAGATCTATAATTGGTTATTTGAGTCTTTCCGTTTACCTCTCATAGAACTGGAAATCGTGCTGCCTCTTATCCACACAATTTTATTAAGATCTAGCCTTAGAATTTTATGACGGAATTGAGATTCATGCTTCCTTGTAATAAATTTCAATTTCATTAACACCTGGGTTGTGTAGCTGATGAGGGCGTCGATTTCTCTACTACTTCTTAAACCTGTGATTTTAGTAAAATCTGGGTTTTCCATTTTATGACAGCATTGAGATTCATGCTGCCTCTTAAACCTACGATTTTAGTAAAATATGGGTTCTGTGTTTTATGACAGCATTGAATTCCACGCTACCCCTTAAACCTACGATTTCAGTAAAATATGGGTTCTGTGTTTGATGACAGCATTGAATTCCATGCTGCCCCTTAAACCTACAATTTCAGAGAAACCTAGGTTCTGCATTTCATGAGGACGTTGAGGCTGATGCGTCCTTTGATACATCTGATATCTTTAACTCTGGGTTGCATGTGTTCAAGTGAAATTTAGATTTTTCCTTGTATGCTCGTGGATGGATTAGGGACGGTCAAAACTAGGTCCCATGTGCCTGCAATTCTATCCACAGTAAGTAACCACGGGTGGGAAAAATCCAATAGGTGCCTTCGTAATGCTACAAGACATGCTTCTTAATGGATCAACCTTGTGCGTGTGATTCATTTTTCCAAAAGTTTGCCGATATACTAGTAGGCATTAAGAAATCTAGATAGTCATATCCTTTCTAGTAATAGCTCGAACTTCTGATGTTATCTTACGCCTAAGAGTTAAATGCTTAAACCATGCTTCTAACATTTGTAAGTTTGTATACTGAGATCTATATTGAGGAACCCTTATATGTATATATGTGTTAGGGTGTCATTATATGGATATATGTTTTTGTATTGTTGTTTTATCTTAAGTATGTAGAGGGTATATTTTTTTTGTCATTTGACAAACTCTACGATGGAGGGGTAACCCTAATGTAAATTTAGTCTTTTAACCCGATGACTTTGGATGATTTTTTTTTACTGATCTAATTTCCGTGGATCCTGAAGGTATTTAATTACCTATCATCCTGCTTTAGTTGCTAATCAAGCAGTATGGTGTTTTAATTCCCTTTGTATTTTGATTTGAGAATTAATTCTAGCCACCTTCAAAACTAGGTTGGGACTTATCCTTGTGAGTAGGATAATACTTTTATAACTTTAAATTTATGTGTTGCATAGATGTATCGTTATATACAAAATATATACACTTAGGGTCATATGGCCCTTACTCTAGGGTTATGCCTGGTAGGAAACGTACCCCCTTTGACCTTAGATTGATTTAAGAAAAATGGTTTGGTCACAAACATTGTCTTTTGGGGACATGTGCAAGTATACCATGAATACATGGTGTAAAGGTCTCGACTTACAAAATCTAAAGAAGGAACCAAACGATGACTTATCTTAACCGGTATATTTAATAGATAGAACACTTTAGCTGTGTATGACTCAACCAGCACATGGAACTTCTATAGTCATAAATGTATATATATTGATGACAGCTCTCAGCATGTCAAATTTGAGAGTACTACGAGCTTGATGGTTGGTTTATAGGTTATGTTATAGAACCATGGGAATAACCAAAAGAAAATGTGGCAACAGGGATGTTGCAAAATGTAACTCTTTTTATTCGAATGAATAATACATGGCATGATGGTTTGGTGGACGTAGCCCAGGGATTGGGTGAACCACGTACATTGGTCTCGTTCTCTTGTGTCCTAGGTGTATACTTTATTTTGTGTTCTTAATGTATACTATCTCTTTTACCTTGACGTACTTATTTTATGCTTTTATCTCATGTACTATGGATGTGTAAAAATGCTTAAGTCTGATCATAATGATGGGTTAAATTGTTGAATGGAGAGGGCTGAGGAACTCAAATTATTGCTTCAGTATACTTTGGTTTTGAACTAGCAAATTTAGAATATGTCATTAAATGTATGGGTAACTGTATGCACAGATGGTAATGATAATGTCACACTTAATGGTTATTTATTTCCGAATAGCCTCTTGTACGGAGCTTAATTTACCCCAAATTCCACTAAAGACTTCTTTCAGGTTTTGGGTGATGTTACATGTATGCACAGTAAGACATTTTCCAAGACAATATGGTGATGACATGTTGTGAGTTACATTAAAAAGAAATGATCATGTTACAATGCACATGGTATTGGCATTTTTAATACAAAATATCTTGTAAAATTACTGCTAACTTGTTGGACTCCTTTGTTGTCATAAGAAAACAACTTCTTTACCCATTTTCCGTACATATTGGCATCAAGGTATTAGAGGGACATTACAACGGATTTGTTTAATTTTTTTTAAATCTCATATTTTATCAGTTTTATTATTAGATATTTATTGTTTTAGTCTCGAACTATTTCCTTCCCTGGCTACGTATGCTCTTTTCCATGCACCTTGTGCGATCGAGAAGAATCAGAAACAGAAAGGGAAAGTTTTTTTCTTATCTTCTTGGCTACGTATGCTCTTTGTCGTGCACCTTGTGTGATCACGGTAAATCAAAAACATCAAGAAAATTTGAAAACGTAGACATTTTGGGAAAGCTAACCAAGATCTAAACCCATTGTGTGGAAAAAGTTTTTTTTTTGTGATTGACAGGGAAAAAAGGCAAGCACGAAGAACGAAAGAGAGGAGTAAAAAAAAAAAAAAAACCCTTCCTCTTTCCATTCTTTTACGTACCTTTTAAACTTAGCTCACTTGGTTCAAAGTTGCTTTATTCCTTAATAGGTCTTGAGTTCAAGTCTTATTAAGCTACTTTTTAGTGCATGCAATTTATATTTTCAAGTTACTTTATTGTAAAAGTGCATCTCACTTGAATAAAATAAAATAAAAAGCGAGTCACTTAAGTCTTTTAATTTATTGCCGCACTATTTAAAGTAACATTATTGTAAAAGTGAACATTACTTATTTTACAAAAGTGATTCACTTAAAAACAACTTTATTGTAAAGTTATTATCAAAGGTTGATCTTGGGAAGATGGGGGTTCTTTTTTTAGTTGGTCAAGTTAATATCTTCCATGTCATTATTGGGGACATCTTCAACATTTTCTTTGATCAAGCATAACTTCATCATCCAGAATCAGTTTTTAGTGCCGTTTTTTTAAAACCGCATATTCTTTCGAGCTCCTTTTATCCAGATAGTTAGTTTCTGTTCTTTGAGCCATTATTTTATAGTATGTCCACCCATTGTGATATTATACCTACAAGTTCTAACTATTTCTCATGGAAATATCATATGGAGGATGTTCTGTGAAGTAGGGGACTTTTTAGGATAACCTCAGGGAAAGAAACTAAACCCACTGACGATGATAAGAAAATTAAATGGAAAAATAGATGTGATGAATCTCGTGGATTGATTGGGATGTTAATATCTATTGATTTGTGATTCTACATATCTGGAATCGATGAACCTGATAAAGGTTTGGAAAAGTTGGAATCTGTGTTTGGTAAACATAATGAAATTCGAGGTCATCAACTTGAGAATGAGTTGATTTCTTTGAATCCAAGTGACTTTTCACACATTCAAGACTATTTATCTAAGTATAAAACTCTTATACTCTTATGTGAAGAATGCAAGATTAAGAAACAAGACAAACAATGTATTTATCATATTTTTTCCAAACTTGGACCTGCATATTCTGTTTTTGTATCTGCATTCTACTCCATGAAAGAATCCTTGACTACAACTAGCTATCAAGAGTCTAGTCTTGAATCCTTTTGTAATTCCTTCATTAGAGAGCAAGATAAGCTCATTAATCTTGGAATAATTAACAATGCAGATACATCTAGTAAAGCCTTATTGTCGCAACAGAAAGAAAAGTCCAAGCCTCCCAAGAAATAGAATTTTTGCAATAATAATCCAACCAACAAGGGTCCCAAACCCTCTCAGTTAGCTCCTTTAAAAAAAGACAAAGGATCCAAGCCAAAAGGAAAGAAGACTGAGCTCCATTACAATTTTTGTGGGAAATATAATCATGACGAGTCTAAGTGTTTCAAGAAGATGGAAGCCTTGGAAGCAACAATGAAGAAGCACCACATCAACTTCGATTTGTCTTCATAATATACCTCTCATGGACATGCACTTTGTAATTCTGGTTACTCTTATACTACATCTTCTTCTTCTACTTCAAATGAATGGCTCATTGATTCTGGAGCATCTTATCATATGGCTAAGGATCAAGCCATCTTTTCCACTATGCATGAATGTAACACCAAGAAAATATTTATTGGTGATGATAGATCTCTAAGTGTTGTAGGATCTAGAACAATTCTAGTAGAAAATGGTCATTTCAGTGATGTACTATGTGTTCCAAAAATTTCCTGCAATTTGTTATCAGTCTGTCAAATTACTCATTCGATTTAAGATAAAACTGTGACATTTACCCCTCACCAAGTTGTAATCAAGGATTTTAAAAATCCTCAAAATGTACTTGTTACTGGAACTGTTGATGATATTACCAGGTTGTACAAATTTAACAACTTTGGGTCATCACCTTTTCCTTAAGTTTTTGTTGCTCATAGTGATAACTTGAGCAAACTTTGGCATGAGCGATTTGGTCACTTAAATTACCGCTCATTGCAACAACTATGTAAAGACAATATGGTGACTGGTCTTCCGATGGTATCTTTCAAGGATGGTGTTTTTTCCAGTTGTGTACTCGAAAAACATCATCAAGACATTTTTGACAAACGTGCCTCTTGGCACGCCTCAGTTCCCTTGGAGCTTGTGCATAGTGACTTGCGTGGCTCTTTTACATCGACATCCTTTTCTAGTTTCAAATATTTCTTAACTTTCATTGATTACTACTCCAGACACACTTGGGTTTACTTCCTAAAACTTAAGAATGAAATATTTAACATGTTCTTGGCGTACAAGTCCCTTGTTGAAAAACAATCTGGACTTCAAATTATTAAGTTAAGATTTGACAATGGAGGAGAATATGTTAACAATAAGTTCACTACTTCTTGTATTGAACAAGGAATCCAACAACAACACACTATTCCATATATACCAAAAAAAATGGTGTAGCTGAACGGAAGAACCACACTTTAAAAGAAATGGCTAATTGTATGATCCAATCTAAGGGACTAAGTTTTTAATATTGGGCTGAGGCCATAAATTGTGCAAATTACATAGTTAATCACACAACCACCAAATTTTTACAAGGTATAAAATCGGAAGAAGCATTGAGTAAAATTAAACCAGATGTAAGTCACTTTCATTTGTTTGGTTCTGAAGCATTGCCTCACATTCTGGATGAAAAACGGAAAGAATTACAGCCTAAAAGTGAAAAGTGCATATTTGTTGGATATTCTGAAGATGTAAAAGGTTATAGAATTCTTCAACCTCATTCACATGACACTACTACATTTCAACCAAAAATCCGACGGCCATCATGTCGGATTTTCGACACTTTCCTGTTGCATGTACAACACTTTGATTTTTTTTAAGCGTCGGAAACTTGTTGTCGGTTAGCTGACACTTAAATAACCGTCGGTTAAGCGACACCTATGCAACTGTCACTTAAATGTAAAGTGTCGCTTAAGCAACAGAATATTTTCGACGGTAGTAAATTTTTTTTGAGAAAATAGCCTTCATAACCGTCGCTTAAGCGACGAATATCAACTAAAAGCGTCGGATATGCGACACCTACAACCGTCGGATACGCGACGTATATTAAACTAAACATCGGAAAAGAGACACATATTACTGTCGGAGAAGCGACGGCTATCTAGAAAAGGCGTCGGAAAAGCGACAGAAGAAACCGTCGCTTAAGCGACGCTTGTGGAAATTTTTTTTTAAAAAAAGTAATTTTTTTTTGTGCTAATTCGGTCTTACTAGGAAGAGATGAGGGCCTTTTCGACTTCAGTCTTCAATTGGTGCAATGAAACACTTATATATATTAGATCTTGGAACGAAAACTAAACTAAGTCTCCGCCTGCCAAGCAAGGAACACTGGAGATATACACGGGTCAAGCTACTAGTAAAGGTGACAAGATTCAATAAAGGTGACAAGATTCAATATATCATGGCGCAAACCAAGAAATTTATTACGTAAAGAGCTGTTGTGATACTAGTAATGAACAGACCATTGCAAGGATACGTCATATCTACAATAAGTCTGATGTAAGGCTAACGAAGCTTAGTAAAAAGCTTAATAACAGTGATGAAAAAGACTGTAATCAAAGCAATATGAGCTTGCTTAGTTAGCTTGAATAAGCTGTAAGTGATACCACTAAGAGTTATGGATTCCAAGCTGTTACAGTCTAGTCATTGTGTTTAGTTTAATCATTTGTAT
>LPNX010951355.1:8372-91593 GCA_001517045.1 Pseudotsuga menziesii | reverse complement strand
TGTTTTCCATCAAATCAAAGCTTCAAAACTGGGAGATGAATGTTGGATTAAGGTTGTTCAAAACTATCATACTGTCCCCAACCAATAGCCATACATCTTAAGAAAATTTGGGTAATTTTCTTCACATTCATATACTTTGGATTGTGTGCAGGTCTAGTCACAAAGATGGAGCGATCTTCACTAGTGAAGGTCTGGGGCTTCAAATCCCCTTTTTTCACAAGGTTAAGCTTCACAGGGCTTCTCTAGACTTGTAAACACTTGACCTTGATATTGTTGCACTTGACGCTGAACTTGGATTTTGTTAGAGGAATGAAATTTTCCAATACGTTCTGAATCCTCCAATTTCCTCATAAAAACTGGGATAAAGCCATGGACTCATGCTTTGTGGAATCACAAGGATCTTTTGTTTTGACCAATTAGGGCTTCAACTATGAAAATTCCAGGATTTTGCATATGATGACCTGAACTGACACACAACTGCAGAGAATTTGCCACATCACAACTTCACCAAAGCTCATGGGGTCACACTTAGCCCATATGCAGAGAGGCAGCTACAGGTTGAAGGTATTTTACGGCCTAGGCAGTGAAAAACCACCCTAAATATGTTCCTTTTATGGCTGATATGAAAGGCTGGAAACAAGTCTGAAACAACCTCTGATGCTACCACAATTTCTTCAGGATCATTGTTTATTGTTTACCAAACTCAAATTTGCACTATTGTTACTGTTTAGATGCACAGGATGAAGGCCGAGTCTTATTGGCACTTAGTCTCAGCGAGCTGCATTTTGACTGTAGGGCTCATTCCTTTAAGAAATTACTGTGATACTACTTCACAAACTACCAGATTTTAAGTATGCCCCTATAGTTATCCAAGGAACAACACCTCTCTTACAAACTCCAGTCTCTTCTCATCCAGAATCATCAAGAATGTGATAAAAACCACAAATGCATGCCCATGCAAAACTTGGGGTAACAGAAGGGAAAGCATAATTTTTAATTTTTTTTCTAAACTATGTAAATATAAACCTAAATCGTTACATTGACTGCTTAAATAGCAAAACATATTTTCATGAGAACTATATTTGACAGACATGGGTGATAACATCGAGAAAGATAGTTTATCAAACGCATAATCATATGGCAATCCTTGGCTACAGGTAGTAGCATTTGCAAAAATATACTAAAGCAAATCTTATCATACAAACCGTTGAGAAAAAATTCACCCAGACACACAATGAAGACTATCATCAGATGGACAAATGCGACTTGATTTCCAGCTACATAGTACAAACCCAATTCATTTGATCTTCAGGCAGAGTCTGGCTCTCCACAGTCCAATTCACATGGCATGCTCACAAGCTTTATTAAACTCAGAAACATTCATATTGAACATTAACAAGAAACTCTTACCACTAAAACCACGGATTAAAAGCACGGGAAAGTCATGGCCAACTTCTAGCAAGGATGGGCTGGGAGTAAATGATGCAGAATCTGCAAGCGAGCATGAAGATGATGCTCTCTTTGGAGATCTATTTTCAGAGGCTAGCAGGAAAGTAGTACTCATCTCTGATGGACATGAACAGCCCTGCTCTGCAAATGACAGTGTTTCTGACTCCAGTAATATTCCTTTACAAGGAGCTATTGAAGTGCTTAGTTTTATTAAAGAGTGGATTTTTTATCCAGATTGGCATTCTTCTATTTACAAAGAAGCCTGTCACCAACTTAATGAAGAACATGTCAGTGCTCTTTTACGAATTCTACAGCCACAGCTTTCAGTTGATGAAAGAATGGAGGGGGCTGGTGTTTCAGATATGTCCTATGAAAAACACTTCCTTGAACATTTTCACAGAGCATGCTTTACCTGTTACATGAACTTCTTATGAGGCGTGCCTTATCCATCGAACTTGAAGAACACCTAGTAAACCAATTTCTGAAGGTAGAGGATGGGAGGTTTGCTTAAAATGCACATTAAAATGCACTAGCACAAATTCCAGCTTACGTGTTTGATCTCTTTTCAACAGATGCAACTAGATCAATTTTTTCCACATTAGATAGTGAAACAAGTTCCCCTTTAGGACCGTCCTGAAATCTATTTAATAAAACTCTCCCATATTCAAAGGGGCATTCCATCATCACAGAAACTTCTAAGAAACATGATGCAACTTTTTTCGTGGCATAAAATGGCACAGTAACTGAACCAGATTTTACTCCAGTACCATAGACTTCAAATTCATTGACATCTATTTGGTTATATTTGGTTAGTGGCATCCAATTATCTCTGCCCTCAGCCCATAACAGTGTATTCTCTGTGAAGTAGCCTGATGCATAATGTTCTGTATAGAAAAGCCAAAAAGTGTTTCAGTAATCGTAACCAATCTACTGTATGAAAATAAAAATCACAAGTTCATGTTCTAATATCAAATCCTCAAAAAAGTGACATGTTTCCCCTTCATTGACAAACACATCCCTGCAAGGGAAGCGTTAAACAGCAGAAGCCATGATGACCATTAAGTCAATCTAAGTGGTCACACACTCCTATAAAGTATATGAAGTGTACACCTCTTCATAGGTGGTTCTTGCTTGGCACTTAGTTAAAGAAAACTTATTGATGTTTCCATAGCTTTCCTGTTTCCTACAGTTTTGAAAATGCAAGTTTCAGTACTTATACATATTTCAGAAATTTTACCTCTTTGCCTGTATCACACAGCTTAGTTGTAACTTGTATATGATCTCTCCAATCTTATCTATAAGCACTGTTTCTGCCAGCTTAAAACAAATATTAAGAACCAAAAACTAAAATAACCAACTTAAGTGAAGCCTAGCAAAGAAGAGCTTGAAAGGTAAAATATGTTTGCACATCAGACCAGTCTGCTTAAGGCATGACACTTTAATTATTCATTTTTTTATATAATAGTTTAACAACCAGCTCATCAATTATTTCATCAAGCTGTCTATGATTTTTTGCTTATAATGGTAAGCTAGAAAAAGGTTGCCAAGAGCAGGAAACACATTTCCTACCAGAAATCTCTGTTCAGGCACACCATCATGATGATAATGGAAGATGGCCATCAAAAATGATGCCCAAAAACCAGTACACTATAACTGATCAAATTGAAAACCTTATTGTACCCGTCATTCTGAACAGTCCATCAAAATGCCAAGATTATATAGCCATTTTTGCTCAAACTAGCAACAAAAAAATAATAACCTTACCATAATGGCAACTTATTCTAGTGACATATTAGCAGAAAGCAATATTTGTGGTGCTTTGAATCCCAATACTAATGAATTCTAACAAAAATAACATTATGTTAAGCATGTTTCCCATACTGATCATCTAAGAGGGACTAAATATTCTTCAGATACAAAGGAAGTTTTGCTCTCGCTTAAAAAATAAGCCAAAAATTTTAGTTTTATGTACACAAAATTTCATTCAATTCCTTCTTTCTCAAGCTATAAGGAAACTTATCCATAAACTGCTCAGATCACCAAATATTACACATTTACGGATGCTGGAATAACAGAAAGACTTTAATCATGTACATACCAAGAGCTCTCCCTGACTCGGCAGCAAATAAAAATGATATCGGCCCCAAAAACCCATACATTAGCAAATCCCTGTGACAGATATAATCTCTATTTGATCCTGACACTGCCATATCTTTGTTCTCTGCCACTGCCTTCAAATCCCCTTGAAAGTTGAAAGACTGCATTTTACAAGTCCATTGTTTGTGCTTTCTTATCATGGATTCACATCTATTGCCACAATGCAGTACCCAGGTTAGTGTTAAACAGCATGAGTTTACTGTATATAATGACTTGCACTAAGAAACAACTACATCATGATTTTGCATACACAAAAATGTAAGAACATTTAAAATTAAAATATACCAATGTACTTAGTTATATATCCTTCTTTTAACAAAAGAAGTCACTACACAAAAATTGGAAAAAAGTGCCACAATATTTAATCAGTAAACTTGGTTGTTTGCAAAATATGGGGTCCAATGACACACCTCTAAAATAGAGACTTCTCCAGGATTTCTAAAAATCACCAAAAATTTCATATTTGATACCTTGGGCACATATTTTCACCAATATTGCAGATACGTTGTTTATAATGCAATTTATGAAAGAACCTTAACTTAATGACACAGATGTTGAATGGCCTTTTTAGGGTTCCATCATCATTAATTTATTTTTGAAGACTCTGTTTTTATCACCTCTTATGTCAGATTTGCAGAAACTTCTTTCATAATTACTTAAACACTATGTATTCCATACCATCATTCATAATCAAGTACACTGGAAAATTATAATACCTGAAGGTCAGGATGGAAAAGATAATGATGATGCTCCATGACTCAGACTGCAGATCAGTCAACCAGCTGTGTTATAGCCGTCAATTTGCATGCTGCTAATGTTGTTAAAATCACATTGGAACCAACAAGTTCAACAAATTCAGAAATTTTGCTATTAATAAATTCTTTATGTACAAATATGGCTCTTTAAAACAGAATAAAAAAGTGTGACACCACAAGCACAAGCAATTTAAAGTGGTTTGCTTCCATGTCCAATGTCGCCTATCATTATTGAAGTTTGTTGTTTAGTAAAATGACCAAAAGGGGCATTAAATACAATCCCCACATACAGTCCACAAGCCAAATATGTGAGCAGTATCATATCGTTCGTGTCCCAAACGGTTGCAAATATATTAAGGCATTGAAATATATTTTTTCAAGCAATGCCACTGAGTGACTGATATCTCGTTTGGGCCAGAGCTTGATATCTCATTTGTTGATTTCAGCAAAAGGATTTACCATGAAGGAAAGATACAGGAAGCAGCAACTATATTAAGGGAATTGGAATTAAGGAAAGATACAGGAAGCAACAGCAGCATTCTATAGAGGATAGGAGGTTTGCTTATACTGATGATGCTCTTGTTCTTGTAGCTCACATTCTTATTATAAGGACATCCACAGGGTCAAAATATCCAAGAAGTTTGTGCAATTATTCCATCCCTATTTCATTTGGAAGTTCTTCTCATGGCTTTTCATTCTTCAAATGCATTTGAAAAAATCATGGGTATTGTCTGTTCACAATGAACCATGCACAGTTGGAAATTCTGATCACAACTGTATACTCCATGTATTGTGCTAAAGTTCGTGGTGGATGGCTTGGTTTAATCCTTTGCAGGAACATCCTTATGCAATAAAAATTGATCACAAAAGAAACTAAAACCTCACCTGATTCAAGAATTCCTTTTATAGTATTAATAACATTGTGAGAAGCTCCATCAGTTAATTCTTTAAAAATATTCAATACACCAGCAACAGATTTTTTCCAATGGCTCCGTATAATTATGAGCTGAGATTTGCCCCAATCAATTAAATCATAAAACCATTTGAAATCCACCGCCTTTGATATGGTTATACCATAATCCCCTTCGACCCCACAAAAGCTTGATTCTTTGAACAAGGAAGAGCTCATGTGTTCAACAACTAAAGGAAGAACCTCTAGTAAGCGGACAAATGCCATCTGATATAGCACAGTATCAAAATCAAAGGCTAAATTTATAATAGAATGAGAAATTGAATTTAATCTGAACAACCATAACATTAATTTATTATTGAAACAAATTGTGTATATGAAAGGGCACCTACATACAAGGAATACATCACTCACTAAACCATAACTCAGTACAACAGAAAATGACAATCTACTAAATAAGGTGATGCAGTGGATGATTACATTAAAGAATGCAAAGGAGTATGTGGAGAGTGGCTGTGTGTGCCAGAGGATTCTCAAATGGTCAAGAAGGAATGAGTTTACCCTGCACCCAGTTCAGGCACTTCAACCATTTGGAAAATGGGTTTTTCAATTTGTAACACCCATTAACTGACCAGCCAGGCATTCTGGAGCACAATATATAATTACTACAGCTGTATATTTCATTAGATGGGCAGAAGCCAGACCTACTAAATCTATTTGCAATCTTTATTATAAAATTTCCATGCAATAAGGAAAGGGTTCAATAAGATTACAATATCCAGAGCAGTGATCATCCCTTTGTAAATGACAGGGAGAACGAAATGCAACACTAACTTCTTGCCTCCAGACATTCTCTTCCATACACACAAGAGTACTTCTTTGCAAATTGATTACACACAAATATACAAAAGACAAACCCTGTTTCTTTGTTTCAGGATAAAAAACACTACTGTAAAATAGTGGTAGAAAATCTCGAGAGACAAAAATTTCTATTTTCCTCAAGTTCTTTAGTGAGGACTGCATAGCTTCCAAAAGTTATATATGCATTTTACAGTAGCGGTTATAATGTGAACAGAATGGTGCAGGATAAAAATATGCTTCTAATGAGTATCGAGTTTTCTAGTGTGAACATCCGGCAGGTCCAAGGTGAGGTGGCCATCCCTAGGGTCAGGTTCATGAAAGGTAGAGGCCAAGTTGCACCTGCACAGGTATCATGGAAAAGTATGGCAATGAGCATTGAAGGAATCCCCAGGGAAGAAAGTTGACATCAAGCTCATTACAGAGGACTAGGATTTACAAGTAAAATGGCATAAGGCTTTTGGAGAACTTTGTGGCACACATTAGAGATGAGACACGGGGGATAACATGGAGGCCATCCTAATAAACATTTCACAAAGGGGAAGGTCCATGAGTCACTCTGCCAATTCCAGATCAATGGGTTTGTATAGCAACAGGAATGAAATGAATGGAGGATGGTAAGGCTTAAAAGATGGAACCAGGAGATAGGGTGTGATCCATGCAATACCCAAGATGTCCTACCAAATAATGGTATGTAGATAAAACAGAGACTACTTCTAAATTCCATGGTTTGCGGAAATCCTACTCACCATGCTCATCAAAAGATTACAAGTATAAAGTAACATTTACAACATCTAGTCAATCAGTAAATACATACCATATAATACATAAAATAATCCTCTAGGCATGCATCTGATGTAAAACTGAAACAACAAGGACCCAACATAAGGTGGCAATATACATAGCGGAAACCAATACCCAAGCTCAGAAATCTCATAGGCATCACTGCTTTGCAACACTGCCCTTCTCAACAAGCCTGATCCAAATCTGCTCTGCTCTGCAAAATATGAGGGTATAACACCCCATACAACTGGTGGTATAACAGGTCCTTATCGGCAATTGAGTTAGCAGAACTCTGGAGACAATGCAGTAACTCTACTAGTCTTAAGATGGCCTTGATCCAGAAGGGGTGGGCCACAAACCTAGTAGTGATTGCTAAATAAAAATACAAAGAGCACTTATAGTTAACTTAAAGAGGAAGCATTGCGATAATGACTCTTCCAAATCAAAATCCATTATTTTTATAAATGAACGTTATGTGGATGTTAATTGGTTCATGCAGTTTTAAGTGATAATATAATGGCATAAATCCTGAGGAAACCACAATCTTCTCCTACAAGTTAACCCAACATAACTGCAGTTACCTATCAATTGTAAATATTGGCATGTGAATATTCAATGCAATGAATATGCATAGTACCTTAGTAAACAACATATTAAAAACTCTAGAAGGTCGGATCTAATTCACATAATCCAGGACAATTTAAAATTTCTGAACCTGCAATGTAGGGAAATAGGCCATAGTATTCTATGATAGAAGCAATCATTGTTTTATCATATCTGAATGTAATGGCTTCTTTTTAGCGTGTGATATAGTTGTCTTACACTCTTTGAGGAATTCACATAAGCATTTTCTTTCAGTAAAAGCTTGGGTTAAAACTTTTAAAAAATGGTTCTTATAGCTTTGTCTTTAGAAGCTTCCTGAACCGTATGAAAGGAAAAGGATTCTTTTGGGACAGTTCTAATTATTGTATTCATTTATTCTGGTTTCCTTTAGGCAGGTTGGGATTAATAAAACCTAATATTATATCTTTACAAAATTTTCAAGGATTGTTCGGGGCAATATCCGATTTCTTGTATGGTATATGGCAATTTTTTTACATTTTCACTTGTCTTCATGATTCATAATATAAGTTTCTATATTTCATGGAGCTTCATAATTTTTAATTAGATATTCTAATGTGATTCCCTAGGATTGCTATATTTTTTGACAGTGCTGTGGCTTGTCTTGTCCATGAGCCAAAATATCCTAAAGTGAGGGAGCCTTGTTTTCTGAGCAAGGTATGTATTAATGTTCAAAAGGTCTTTTAATGGGCCTAAATCCTCTAAAGTACCGACATTCTAGTATTGGCGTAGGACCTTATCTCTGTTGTAATTTGTTCTTAGCATTATGAAACATTTCAGGTCCAAGGAGTTGGTCATATTGGTGAAGAGATCTTTAAGTGATTTAATTCAAGATGAAATTGGATATATGGATATATTGGTGGTAATTCTGGAAGAATTGCATGTTTAGTCTCTAATGAAGCTGTTTCCTTTATTTTACAGTTCAACAATTTCTGCTCTGGTAAAAGAAGGCATGAAAAGCAATGCCTTTCACCTTTTAAATTTATGATTCAAGCTATTGGAAAGACAAACAGTGCCTTGATCTCCTCTCCTACAGGTGAATCTCTACCAGCTTCTGAGAAGCAAGTGAGTCACAAAAAACTGTAATCTCTTTAATTATTAAAGTTTAATCAGATTATAGAACTTCAAGTCTAAAGCAAGCACAGCAGTATTGGATTCTTGCAAGATGCTCTTGTGTGAGTTGTGAATATCACAAATCATATGTTAGGTTCAAGGGCTTGCAGCTATGATTGTCTAAATTTTGAGATGATTGCAAACCTGATAAATTGTATTTCTTAGAAACCAATCATTGTTTCTTAGAATTAGTAGTATAGAAAAATATAGCAATATATATTTTTTGTGCTAATCTTGGAGACCACTAGCCTGATAATGCTCCTCCTTTTTAGCATCTGGTAGACCTGATGAAACTTGTATTCTTACCCAAAACTTGAAATCGTTTGAATTTCTTTGCTGAGGCTCTTTTTTTCCAATTGGGTTGTTCACTTGAAGATCTAACTTACCAAATTAGTATCTCCATTAGCTCAGGAGACCACTCAGCCCACAGGGGAAAAGGAGCAAGATACAAAAGAGCAAGACTTGCAGACCTCAGTAAAACATACAGAGGAATCCATGGAGGAAGATGTTCTATGTGAGAAGACTAATAAGAGGGACATCAGAATAAAATTACTTGAGGAAGAAATAGGTGAGAAGGATGACCTCATTGAGGATTTGGAGAGTCAGAGAGATGATTTGAATAAAGAAGTCTCTAAACAGGTAATAGATCTGCAAGGGGAAGATCTCCTAAAAGGAGCCAAAGGAGTGCTAACATCAAATCTCATCACTAGACTCGAACATTTACGCTTCCCTATTGAAGCCATGTACTAACATCAAATCTCTCAAGGAAATGCACACCTACATCTCATAAAAGGATTTGACACATTTCTAGCCACCAGATTGGTGAACAGTTATGCCATTTGCAACAATGTGGAGGATGCATGCCAAGCGTTTCATAATGCACATGAACAAAATGTATACTTATGGAATGCCATGATTAGAGGATATACAAACAGGGGAACCAGACAAATTTATGTTTCCTTTTGTTCTCAAGGCATGTTATGGCCTAGGATCTCTTGATCAGGGCAAGGAGATTCATTATCACATACAACGAACTGCATTGGATTTTCATGTTTATGTGGCCAATGCACTTATTTCTTTGAAACAACAAATTCTTCTGGCTATGTCTTCGCCAATCCAAGCCATAGGCTTGCTAATGCATATATTTTCTTGCAATGATTTTATTCCCCAATGCATAGCAAGAAGAAACATCAAAATCTTCTTTCTATGTTCATGTGGCAAAGATTTTGATGTTTATGTCATCAATAAACAGGAGCAAGAAGTTAGATGATCTAATTCAGAGAAATTTGGGGAGGTTAGATGATCCAATGAAAATTTTAACAGGGACACCAACACTTGTAAACTCCATATCTACACTGGCATATTTAGAAAGCTGCCTTTAATATTGGAATCTGAATAACGCCCCTGTGAAGCAGGTCTCAAGAAATCACAATATAGTACTAACATGAGAAAATCTGTTGCCAAAACCCTTCTAACCAGTGTTCTGCATACCAGCTGCTATGCCCTTCATGGTTAGAATCAATTAATTGTCCAGACCTGGTGGCATACTCACTCATTGGATTCAATTTGACCAATTCGGCTGCTGGTTTGGTTGAACTTTCCTTTGACAAAAGAGGGCTTGATATGGAAATGTGTCTAGTTATCCCAATGCTCTTACTTCCTATTTTGTGCTTATTTGAATACTTTGGCTGTCAAAATATAATAAAATCAATAGCTGGAAGATTAAATGTGGGAAAGGACGTAACTACAATGCAATGCAGCAGCAGTGACCCTCATCTCACATAGAGACTGAGAGGGAAATTCAGGGGAAGAGAAGTTCAAATTTTAAACTATATTCTGAACATAGTCTTTTCACCTTTTCCATACCAGTATAATACATGCTAAATAAATATTTCTTCTGCATAGAGAACTTGTTTTTTATAATTCCAAATCAAAATTATTTAAGCAAACATAGATTACTCATCAATTTGGGGCATTCTATCGGCCTTAGCATGACCTCTGCAAACCCTCCTCTACCTCTGTAAACCCTCCTCTGTGTGACCTCTGTAAACCCTCCTCTGCCTATGCAAACCTCCATCTGCGTGACCTCTTCAAATCCTCGTATGCCTCTACAAAGCCTCCTCTACATGACATCTATGGCCCTCTGCTCTATGAGCTCTATCCCATGTGGCCCTCTCCTCATCGGGCCCTCCTCTACCGCCCTCTCCTCTGCAAGCTCTGTCCCTTACAGCCCTATCCTCTTCGACCCTCTCCTCTTTGGTGCCTCCTCTACAGCTGTAATGGGTTAAAGGTTTATTTCCATCTATCCACTGCAACCCATCTCTTATGTGCCATCTATCCACTGTCTAATAGTCCCCTGTGTGCCATCTATCCACTGTGACCCCTCTCCTCTCTTTCTTTCACTGGTGCTGTCACGAGGTTTGTTTGTGGCCACGGGGGTCACCTCTCTTTCTTTCACTGGTGCTGTCGCGAGGTTTGTTTGTGGCCACGGGGTTGTAATTTGTGTTTTTTGTTTTTTGTGGTTGGGTGAGGCATAACATTGTTTCATCCTGTGATAAATAGCGTGCCGTTGCTTAACCGACGGTTCCTCCGTCGCTTAAGCGACTCTTCCAAACTTTGAACATTCACACATCAACACGAACTTTGAACATTCACAAATCAAATAGCCGTCACTTTGAACATTCACAAATCAAATAGCCGTCGCTTAACCGACGCTTGTGGCCACATTTACAAAAAAAAATGTATCCTTTTGATTTTTGGTAAGTTTAACAAGAAAAATCCATGCGTCGTCAGAAGTAACCGTCGGATTTTGGATCGAAATGTAGTAGTGTGATATGATCATTAGATGAGATGTTAAATTTGATGAAAATCTCTTGGCCTGCAAGCCTAACTTGGTGCGTGTTCCATCTTTGGCCTGCAAGCCCGATTCTATGATTGTGCCTTCTTATTCTTCTTCTTCCAACTTCCTTGACAGGTTTCCAACTCCAGTTTTTTATGATGACAAGGAGGATGAAAATCCACCTCCACCTACTCATGTTCCTCCAATTACACCAGCACCAATGCTTCCTTGATGGGTCCATTCAACATGTGAAGTAGCTGGTGATATTGTCAGTGATCGTACAGATCAACGTCAAACATATTCCCAGTTTCAGTGAACCTCTTCTCATTTGGCTTAAGTTTCTGAGAATCATGATCCAAAATTTTTTGTAGAAGCTTCAGGAAATCTAGATTGGGATGCAGCTATGGATGAAGAATATCATTCCTTAATGGTGAACGATACTTGGGATCTTTTTCCTCTTCCAAAAGGAAGAAAGTTTGTCAAATGTAAATGGGTCTACAGAACTAAGTATGCATCACATGGAAGTGTTGAAATACTTAAGGCAAGGTTAGTTTCCAAAGGTTTTTCCCAAGTTGAAGGGATTGAATACAATGAAACCTTTGCTCCTGTCACAAAAATGAATTCCATCCACCTTGTTCTTTCCTTTGTGGCCTTACATAGCTAGGAATTCCATCAAATGGATCTCAAATATGCCTTTTTACATGGTGATTTACAAGAGGAAATTTACATGGAACAGCCTCCTGGATATGTTCAGGATAACTCTAACCTTGTCTGTCTCCTTAAGAAATCCTTATATGGCCTTAAGCAAGCTCCTAGATCTTGGTATGCCAAAATGGATAGCTTTCTCCTTGACATTGGTTTTTCTAGATGCCATTCTGACCCTAATGTCTATACCAAGAAGGTAGGAAACCATCTCATCATAGTTGTTCTTTATGTTGATGATCTTATCCTTACTGGTAGTGACCCTAAACTTATAACCCATGTGAAATCCAGTCTTAAGCAATATTTTGAAATGTCAAACTTAGGAAATTTGCATTATTTTCTCGGTCTCCAAGTCTTGCAAACCAAAGAAGGAATATTTCTTTCCTAGCCTAAGTATGCTTGTGACGTTCTTCGTCGCTTTCACATGGAAGATTGTAAACCAGCCCCTTCTCCCTTCCAGTCTAGAGTCAAACTTTCTGCCACTTGTACTTCCCATGAAGTTGATGCCACCTTGTATCGTCATCTTGTTGGTAGTCTTTTATACTTGACTCATTCCCGTCCTAACCTTTCCTTTGCCTTTGGTCATGTTGCCCATTATATGAAAACTCCTCATGAAATTCATTGGAAAGCAACAGAAAGAATACTTCAATATATTCGAGGTACAATTTAGTTTGGGATTCATTATAGTACAGGGGAAACCTTTGTTGGTTGTTTTCACTAATTTAGATTGGGCCGAGAATCCTGATGATTGAAACTCTACTGTAGGTTATGTTTTCAATCTGGGATCTAGACCTGTCACTTGGGCTTGTAAGAAACAATAAGATCTTGCTCTTTCTTCACCAGAAGCATAATATCGAGCCATAGTTAATGCCGGCCAAGAATCTTTTTGGCTTCGATAGATCCTATTAGAGTTTGGATTCGAGCAGCAGCAACCTACTCCACTTTGGTGCGACAATCAAAGTGCCATCAAGCTTGCCAAAGATCCAGTTCTACATAAACTCAGCAAACACATTGAGCTACACATGCACTTCATCAGAACTCTTGTTCATGATCGTGTTCTTGAAATTCTCTATTTCCCTATAGATGATCAAGTTGCATACATCTTCACCAAGTCTCTTACAGAAATGAATTTTTCTAAACTTTTATCTATGTTACGAGTTTAGGAATGTGTCCTTAAGGGGGGATAGGCTCTAATGCCTCCTTCCTTCTCCTAATAGTGTCACTTTTGTAAATCCTTCAATCCTATCCCAAGTTGTTCTTAAGGGGGGGTGTTAGGATATTTAGACACTTAGGAGTTAGTTAAGATCAACTTGTGCAATATATCTATTAGGTAAAGCTTATTTCTTTAGTATGCATTTGTAAATATTATAATCTGACAGTCAGGATATGCTATAGAGATAAAGTGATCTAACGGTTCAACTTCTCTTAGATCATACCTACCATTGATCCATGGCTTAACACCTGATTGGAACATGATCTCTATTTAAAGAGCATGGAGGGCCTTTTGCTAGTTGATCGATTATGAGAAGCTCATGTAACTTTCTTTCTTCTGCATAATAAATTGCTCCAAGTAGATATTTGGTGAGGGCCATGGACTGTTTCCCTCCTGAGGGTTTTAACCATGTGACAAACATCGGTGTGTTGATCTGTGATCTATTTGTGTGAAGCGGTTGCTCAAGGTGTTTGATCTTTTGGGAGTACCCTATGTACCCGATCACATAGTGTGCGGTGGTTGAATTCCACAGTTATATGCTGAAATAATAAAATGGTGTGCCCTCTTGGGAGATGGTCTGGAGTCCTGCATGAGTTTTGGTAGGCGGGTGTGATGCAAGTATAGGTCTAGAGACACTTACATCACCATGTGGTACGTAAACCAAGGTAACTCTCAATAAGTGGCCCCAAAAATTACTTATTAAACATGAGATGATGGTCTCATTAAAATATATAGGACAAAATTATAAAACCAGTGCTACAAACGACGTCCCAAACGGACTTAATATGGCCCTTTTATGTGAAAAGTAAGAAAATAGGTCAAATAGGACCTATAAATGGCTGGGGACCACTTTGTGAAGTGACATTGTCACTATTCACTGCTAAGTTGGAGAGGTGGTCCCTGAACTTCTTTTGGTGATTTCTCCTATTTTGATCGGCAGTTTCAAGATTTGTGAATTGCAGGTAAGAGCTCTTGCAAAATCCATCCTTTTTAGTGGTTTGATTTCTGGGTTTGCTCACCCGGGGACCATCTGAGGGCTTGCTATGGTTTGCATGATCCAATTCATGCTTTTCGAGGCTAAAGAAGCAAGTGGGTCGCTCTTTCTTCTGGAACAAGTGTGATTGGGTCGCTCCTATCAGACAGAAAGGAGTAACCTGATGTCACTTCTATTTGGCTAAAAAGAGCGACTCAGTCGCTTCTGTGGGGCTGTATTGAGCTACCTGGTCACTCTTTTTCACCTGAAAGGTGTGACTTGGTCCCTGGGTATTTTTTTAACTGAAATCTATGGCTGATAGTTGTGTTTTTCTTGTGTAGGATGCCTCAGACTAAATGGAATGAAAGAGGCTGCAAAGACCTCTAAGAGGAGGGATTAAGGGACAGGAATGTGTGTGGTGCATTGGCCCATTTTGGATTACTGAAGTTCATGTGCATTCCCCTAATGAAGAGCTTAAATATACTACTGTGTACTCTAGTGAGCTTCTGGGACATTGGGGAGGAGGCGTTGATGATACAGGGGCAGCGTGTTGAGATTACGCTATTGGATGTGTATTTTTTGACTGGGCTCCCTATGTTGGGAGTTGTTGGTGACTTGGCGCGAGTATTATCTCGTGGGAATATGTTGGAGGAGCTATGTGATCGGCACTGTTACATGACTGTGTATGTGCGTGGTTCACACATATTGACGTGTGACATTGAGGACTTGTCGACACAAGCTATTGTGACAATGTTGCTATGTATCTTGGGTTCCACGGGGATCCACGATATATCTGGAGGGAAGATGTAGATGGTAGAGCATGCCATGAGGGGAACTTACTATGAATGGGACCAGATGTACCTTCTGGTGGTTCGGCATCAGCTGAACCATGTAAGGGAATATGGGGGAGGATTTTATTTTGACTCTTTCTTATGTGCTTTCTTTTTTGAGAAAGTACCTACTCTACAGCCACATCAGGCAGTGCAGGATAGTGGTCTATGGAAGCCATAGATGTGTAGATGGTACCAGATGATGGTACAAGAAGGAGGCAGTAGATTTCGTCACTTCTTTACAAAGGATCTACTAGAGCAGTGGTGGCAACTTCCAGTGGTTATTGAGGAGTATCCATATGAGGGTATGGACTATCATGGGGACCCTGAGATGCCTCGACCTCAAGGCCAGGCATGGGGACCAGCTAGTATGTATGTGTGATGTTTTTTTGTTCATCTATATACATAGTGTAGTGTAGCTGGTTGATAGTTGTATAATTATATGCATAGACTGATGGCATCTTTGTTTGTGTATGCAGATATTGGTCCTCACCTGTCGCCCGGGTATCATAGGTGGGTGTTTGTGGTTGTGGAGGAAGCGGTCCCTATGGGGAACCCTTACAGGTGATGGCAAGAGGCGGACGCTATTTTGCTGCACTTGGAGCAGCTTGATGAGGGGATCTCTGACGTGGGCTGGCAGCATTTAGACAATGAGTTGATTGCCTCTATTCATCGTGTGCCTCCAGATTGGACCTATGTGATGAGGAGGATGGTCATGGCCTGCGATTATGTTCATCAGGCGGTGAGAGGGGATCCTCTTATAGAGGACAATGAGTCCTTTGAGGAATATGATGATACTAAGCCAGATGATGAGGATGAGTCTAGGTCATACTAGCAGCCAGTGAGGCTACCCCTAGTGCATTTGTGCACTTAGGATTTTTTGTATCACTATGTCCATTCAACTAAGAAAGGATATGCGGCTTCTCATTTTTTACTAGAAATATTTTGGACATGCAATTTTTATATCTATATATTTTTTACGCATGTGGATGCACTTTTTATTGTTTTATATGTGAGACTTTTTATGATGATGTGAATGAAATGCCTATGTGATGTATTTTTACACGTGTATTCATATTTATATATGATGATGCATGATTTTTTTTGTGTATGTTTCCTATGTGTGATGATGAATGTGCCAATTTATAATGTCATTTTTCATTTTATCCGTTACACTATTGAGGTTTCTGGGAACATGTGTGAATGTGATGGATTCAAATGTTCTAACCATCTGTTTAGTGCACTGGAATTTTCTAAAGAGGCAGGGATCACGTACCTGGTAATAGTTGTTCAACAGGGAGACAAGCAGCTAGGAGTATAAGAAGACATCAAGATGGAAGATTCCCAACTGGAGAGCGACAGCCAAGAGGCCATTGACACCATCATATTCAGCCTAGTTTTTGGTCACAGTGTCCACACATATTACATCGATGTGGATCAACTCATGCGATGCAGTACCCATGTAGCCGAGGCAAGGTTTGGAGACCATCTGCTTTCTCCATCAACAAATCCAATGTATAGACCTGAGGTAGGATCCATCTAAAGCAATGAAGGAAACAATACATAAGACTCACATAAAAAATTTGTAAAACAAAAAGGGACAAGATGATATTACAAGCGGAAACACGCGTCACTTAAAGAGGTGACGCTAGAGGGAAAGTGGTTTGGACTTTCATGGGATCAATGGTCATTCCTTTGTGTGACATGATGAACCCTAGGAGATGGCCCATTGGGACACAAAAAACACACTTGAGAGGGTTCAAGAGGATTTTGTACTTGCAACATCATCGAAAGGCTTTCCGCAAGTCATCCATGTGTTGTGCTTGCTTCTCTGACCATGTAACGAGGTTGTTAAGATAGACCGACATGATGTGGATGAGGTCACGAAAACAATATGTCATGGCACGTTGAAAGGTGGCTCCATCGTTCTTCAAACCAATGGGAATTACTCGATATCTGAATGTTCCCCATGGGGTTGTGAATGTAGTTAGTATTGTAACGATCTTCTTTCCAGATCTAAATTTGGTTATATCTAGAAAAGTCATCCATGAAGGAAAATACCTCATGTGAAATCATTTGTTTCAACAAAAAACTGGTCACACTGCGATACAATTTCTTTGGGGAGGAAGAATGAATGGTGGTGCATGTCATCCCATAGGTATTCCAGGGTGGTGAAGGCTTCAAGTATCTCCTCATCATTGCGAAAGTAATGAAGAGACAAGTTTGATGGACCATCGGTGATGGTGCAGATAAGAGGGTATGTGGAACTGGACATCATGTAAGTGGACATGGTGTCTGAAGAAGGAGGTGGGGGATGGACTTATTCGATAAGGGCATGTTGTCGAAGGTTGGCTAGAGCTGTTTGAAAGTTGGACATGTCTTGGTAATGGTGAGAATAATGTCCATATAATCCAAAAAGGGTGCAAGCATGGTTTGTTCTCAACAACTTGTTTCTCACTATTGGGCTACTTGGGAGTTCAACCATGGGGATTTTTTCCATTGTATCCATGGAATCTAAATGCGTGCATATTATGGGAATATCAGGGAAGTTTTAAGTTGGATGGCCATGTTCTTCATAGATGGCACAAGGCGAAATCTGTTGAGGTTCAGTGGTAGCTTCCACATTTTTTTCCCTGCCCCTTTTTGGGTGGGGTGGTGTGGGTGTGGGTGTGATGGTTGGTTTTTGTGGGCTGGGTGGAGGATGAGATTCGACCGCAATGGGTTGTATGGGGCTTAAGACTACCTGGGGAATCGGATGGTGGTCCAGTGGATCAAGGTACCACACAGGAATACCAAATGTGAAATTGGGAAAGTTTAAGGTAGCCATTATTGGCTTACTCATGACACCAAGTGGGGGAAATAGGAAGGGAATTGTGTGGATTGGGGAGGAGCCCAAATAACTCCCTAATGGTTGCATGTGGGGATGGGGTTGTGGTTATAGCTATGCATAATTTTACGGATGTGGATGATGTTGCGGCTATTGTTGGAGCTACAACTGCAGTTGCTATTTAGGTGCAATGGTGTTGAATGAGTTTATGCACAAATCTGCAGTCTCATTTTATGTCAGTGGAGGTGACACTAAGGGGAAGAAAGCCATAATGGTGGTATGGGAAAACAACCCAAGGCCCACATTCAACAATAGGGAGGCTGGTATGTTCTTGACCATGGTGTTGGCCATAGGGATAACATTGGCTGGTGTGGTTAGCCCTTGCGGGTAGATTGTATTGATCATAGGGATAACATTGGCTGGTGTAGTTATCCCTTGTGGATCATGATAAGTAAATTGGTCAACCATCATGATTTTCCCATCCAGAGGGAACATCATGAGATGGAATAAAGTTGATGGTACGAATCTCATGGTGTAATTATAACTTCTTTCGAGGAGAAGGTTATAGTCCAACTGAGCATTGACAACCTCTATGTCAATCAATACTATTTTCCCGACTAATGTGATGGGGACATGCGGGAGGATTCCTTGGGTTTTGGTGGGGTGGACATCATAAGCCCACAGAGTGGTATAAGATGGTTGAAGAATTGGGGTCCAAGATTCTACCAAACTAAGGTTTACATAACACACATGGATTCCCCCTTATCCATGATGCATCGGTGCAGGACCAAATTTTGAATGGATACCGAGATTTGGAAGGCAATGATTGATGGCATTCATGGTTCTCCATTCTCTGTGTTGAATGTGATCAACTTGGAGTAAAAGGAGTCTACAGCACCCAGGGTGGCTAGTAAGGATTTTCGCAGTATTGGGCAAGTTTTAAGTACCTTAAGAGTGGACATAACCATAGGTGTTTGGGCCAAGTCATCAATGATGTTGTAGCTTACAAAAGCTATAGCCGTGACATTGTTGGCAACCCACCGTATGGGGGGGTGTTATCCACCTAAATGGCACCTCTCCATCTGAGTACTGACATTCCTTCTGTTGGCACACAAAAGGGCATTTATGGATTGAGGGTTGCCTAAAACACTATAGATGGGATATTATGAACTACATTTATCATCCATCCAGCTGGTTATTGTTACCTTTAAATATGTCAAGTTCTTTATGTGCCTCTTCCTATATGCAACTTTCGTGTGTATGCGAGTATCAATTATTGCATCTCGCGTACAGATTTGTATGCGGGTTACCCTTAGAGCAACTTGCATGTCATACGTGAGTTACCAGCATTAATACTCGCGTACACCTTTCTTTGACATTAAAAATAATAAATCACAATTATATGATATTTGTTGAGCCCTTAACCATAATCACCTTAACTGTCTCAACCTCCTAACCCTCGAAACTGCCTTATTTCACCAAGTATAAATAAAGGCCTTGGGGAGGGTATTCAAGAATCATACTTGAGAGCAAAGTTATGCTGGTGGAGTCTATTCGGAAGTATTTGGAGCAGTGGAGATCATAATCCTTTGGTTGCAAGGGAGTCCTTGTCTCAGGTGTTAAGTTGTAATCTGAACTCATTCATTATTGTTAGTAAAGAGAATCCTTCTTCCATATGTGTCTTGAATGTCTTTCATGTATCATGGTTTGATGAATACTTATGATTAAGCACTCTATATATGATTTATCTAACCTATTTTATATACATGTATCATCTTGCATTTGGAGGATTTTCTCTTGACAGGTGAAGGAGAAGCATCCCAGAAGGCTTTGGAGGAGAAGCAGAGCAGAAGAGGACAAAGCTAGGATTAACCGTCATGTATCGGGTGAGTATTTTCTATCCTCCTATTTCCTTTTCTGTACTCTAGAGTCGATTTCCTGCAAGTTTTATGAGTATGTTGGTAACCCCAGACCTTCGGTTATAAGGTGTTTATTCCTATACAACAAAACTCACGACTCCACTGTGGAGCCCAAACTACTGTAGGTTGTTTCTATCACCCCTGACGAGTCTTTGCCTTGAAGTTTGTGTGTGATATTTTATCCTGGTTCATCCTCATCACAGTGTTTGACAGCCTTGTGGATTTTTCTTATTTTTTGAGAAAATTTTTGTACTTGTACACGGGTTGCTATGTTACACAATCGCGTACAGAGGCCTGCATACACAGGTTTCTCTCTTGGACAGTCACGTACAGTACGCGAGTTGCCCTTATACACAGTCTCGTACAAGCCTGGAAATAGGGATTTTTAGGATAGGGTTTGGTTGTCCCTCTCTTTGTGAAATTGCTATTTGTTAGTTGGCTTTCTTTATGGATACTATGTTGTTTGTCTGAAAAGCTTGGTGACCACACTTTGTTCTTTTTCGCAAATCCCTTGGGTTTCTTTTGTTTGGATTGTCTTTTGTTTGCATGTTGAAGTAGCTTGGCCTGTTTGGGTTATAGGGTGAAGTGTCTCTGTCCGGATCAGTGATTGGGATTTTGGGCATTGTTTTTCCAGTCTATATTTTCGATAGTGGCTAGTTTGTCACTTACCTTTATGAGTTTATAGTGATCTTTTGTCATTGTGTACACCCAAGATAGGGTTGCCGGTCTCCCTTTTGGTTGATTCCTGGTTCTTTTGACCTGTTTACTTCAGTAGGTTTATTTCATACAGTTTATTAGATCCAAGTATACTCAAGTTTAGTGCATTTTAGGTGCATGGTAGAGTTTGAGCAATTTTAAAAAGTGAAAAGAAAAACATTGTCAAGCTTTTGCATAAGTAGTTTTCATTTCAGTTTTAAAATATAATCTCAAAAACTACAAAAAAAAAACAGTCTTAGTTTCTCTTTATCGTTTGCATTTGTTCATCAATATATATTTACAAAAGAAAAAGAATTTTTCTTTAGTAGTGGTAATTTGCTTTGAAAAAATACACATTTACTTTTTTTATATCTTATCGAGTCAAAAAACACCATAGTTCATCACTCCATTTCCTTCTGAGTAAGAAACAACCCTTTAAAATTAAAGCAATAATTAAAATTTACTAGTAATTTTTGTTTTTAGGGGCCTTTCACCTACTAAGTTAGGCTAGAATTGTGGGATAGGAAGTGTAAAATTCCCATAAGTTTTAAAATTCATACGTAGTGGACCTTTCTTTAGGTAAATCCTTGACTTTATCAATTGTATCTGGGAAGCTCCTCTCAAAAGGGAGTCAAGCACGAGACCACATGGAGGAATTGGACTGAAGAGATAACCCTCTGATTCCTTGTCAAAACGTAAATAAGGACTTTTACGCATCTGGGGATTCTGTACTAGACAGAGTTTCGGGCTCAGCTACCCTACCCATGCCTACAATTCAGGCTTGCGACTGTCCCCCCAGACTGTTGGTATAGCTAAGGTAGCCTTTAGTCTCTTGACATTTAGGGTTCATACCTAGGTAAACTGGAAGGCTATTTCTGGTTCACCTTGGATGGGATTGGAAGGTAACCCTTGTTGTAAGTGCAGGAGGGCGGTTGGGTGATTCCTCCGCTTGTGCCTAAGAACCACTTCAAGGATGCCAAGTAATCGTTCTTCAGCTTTCTTCGGGAAAGTACATCTTTCACCCTTGATTGATTGTTTGTGAATTTAGGATTTTTATAGTGTGTGCTCTATGCTTTTTCCTGTGTTTAGTTGGCCTTAGGGTGTGATTTGTCAAATTTTCAATCGTGGAGGACCAACCCATTAGAAGGTCAAGAAGGTTGTGAAATATTCCTCCTCTCATCACATTGGAGCCTCCACCTCCACCCCAAAGGTGGAGATTGGACACAGATGGTTCATTTGAACTGGTAGGAATAAGTGAAGTTATTGGTGAACCGGAACTGATAGCTAACCGTTTTGATCTTGATATAGTTGAGATAGAAGAATTGCAGACTAACGAGTTTGCAAGGAATTTTAACACCCCATTGATTGATTTAAACGATCTTGTGATCATTCAGGTTAGACCTTTTGATTCACCTATTTTAGGTGTCCCTGTGGGTAGGATCATGTCTTCTATGGAAGAAAGCTCTTTTTTGTTCGCCTCAGCCATTCCAGTTGAAGGGGTACTACCTCCCCCGGTAAGTGCCCCTAGATCTAGTATACCTTCTACACCTTTGACTCCAGCGAGCCGGGTGGTCCAACCACCAGTTCAATCAAACCTAGCAGGTACTTCTAGTGATATGGTTACTAGGATACCTAGTATACCTACTATTCCTTCTTCCTTTCCATATACTGCCCAGAGCGGTCCAGTAGGATCCTTGACGTTCGTCCAAGGTTTTCCTTAGAATGGGGGGCACATTCCCCCATCCACTCCATATGTAGGCCCATCACCTTCCTACGTAGGAGTGTAGTTTGGGAACAATACCTCTTATGGGAAAAGTTTCCAAACTCTGATTTCGGTTCTGTTTATGAGCTCTCCCTTTTCGTTGTTCAGCGGAGGGATATCGGCTCCTGTCTTTCAAACCCCTATTTCTATTGGGACGGCTTGAACTTATTATACTACACCTCCCACACATAATCTGATGGCTTACAGATGGAATCCATTTCATATTAATCTTCCCACTTCGCAACTAGTGGCAGGGGGCAACCCCACTTTTACCTATGGGCATTTGGGGGCAGGTCCCTCTAATCCCTAGGCTGGCACATTTAGTACCCCCATTCAATCCAAAATTCCATTCCTGGCAACCTTAAAATTTCCAAATTTGTCAAAATTGATGAATAACCTGGTGAGGCATGACCCCTTGTGGCCACCTGTCCCCACCAAATTGCCATCGAACATCCCTAAATTCGAGGGCAAAGTTGGTGAAGACCCTAGGGCTCATGCCACCACATTCCATTTATGGTGTTCTTCGAATTCACTGAATGAAGATTCAGTTAGGTTGAGGTTGTTCCAGAGAAACTTAACAGGTACCACGGAAAAATGGTATATTGAATTGCCTTCTGCTACTTTCAGTAGTTTCTGGGACTTGGCTAGTGCATTTCTTAGCCACTTTCAGCTTCTGGTCCGATATGATTTCAGAATGGACTTGTTGTCTACCTTTAGGAAAAACAAGGCTACCCACATCTCCGATCACATCCAAGAGTGGAGGAGGTGGAAGAGCCTTATAAAAGACACTATCCCTCCTGAGTTCCTTCTAGAGTGGTTCCTTAAATCCCTATTTCCCTACATATCTAAGGACATATCCATCTTAGGAGTGATGAATTAAGAAGAATCCATTCTCAGGGCCCAGCAACTGGATTTAATTTATTCACAATATGGGATCTTGTATGAGATTATCCCTGAGGCATCGAGGCCTATGCACGATGCAGAGAAGCCTAAACCTAGACCCCATGCCGATGGTGTGGTTGGAATAGTTAACTCTCCCACCATAGAGTCTTTGGCTAAGCAAATTCATCAATTGTCCATCAAGCAGTCTACGGTGGAGGTAGAAAAGGCTGCCCCCTCCCCCCAGAGTGCAAATGTTTTTGCACAAAACTCTCAGAAGGGAAATCGATAGCCCAACGGGAAGAAAAAGAAAGGAAAGAAGGGAGAGAGAAACCAAAACAAGAAAAAGCCCGCGAACAATGCTAATGGGGGCAAGAAAGAAAAGAAGAAGGTCAAGTTCCTGTGTAAGTTGTGCCATGAGGACCACCTTACTCACCTTTGTCCCCTTATGGATCAAGCCCAAAAGCTGCTTAAAGCTCAACAACCGGCTATCCTGAAGGATCCTTTTCCCCAAGGACAGAACTCTGCTTCAACTTCTAATGTAGCAGGGGGCACTCAAAATGCCCTTGACCCAAACTATATCAACATGGTTCGATCTTTGACTTTGTTTCAGAAAAGGAATTAAAATTATGAGAAAGAGACTTCTGAGAAGGGTAAAGCTGTAGGTGAAACTTCTAACCCTCTCATGATAGAGAAACCTGCTGAAACTATGCTGAAGATACCGAAAGCTATCTTCAAGAAGACCTTGCATAACCCTAATGATAGGGCTGCTTCAAACTACTCCATGGTTGAATATTTAGCTCAAACCCCGTGTGAAATGTCAGCTTTAGAGGTGTTACAGAGTTGTCCTGCCCAATGGGATGCCCTCTTAGCAGCTTTAGGCAACATGGACTGATTGAGTCTCATGGCAAAATTTCATTTGTCTGATGTTAAAATTCTCCTACCTTACCATGTATCCTTATCAATAGATGTCATCCATGGTGTAAATACCATTTGAAGGACAGTTGTTAATGAGGCTGCTTCTACATGTGTTATGTCCTTGACCTGTTGGAAAGATCTTGTATCTGTAGAGTTGGTCCCATCAAACACTATGCTTACTACTTTTGATGGAAGGTCCTTCCATCCGCATGGTATCTTGCCAGATTTTGAAATTAATTTGGAAGGAAAAGCAGTGTCTGTTGAGGTAGAAGTGATTGATGCTCCTTTGGACTACAATCTCCTTCTGGGAAGAAATTGGACTTATGTGATGTCCGCTATTGCATCGGCCATTTTTCGTGTAGTGTTTTTTCCACATGAGGGCAAGTTGGTTACTATTTATCAGCTTGATTATACTCAAAAAGGTCATTTAGAGTCTAATGAGTCTGTTGTTCCATTGGTTGATCAGTTCAAACCTGCCGCACAGATCTTGGGGGCTGGAATGTACACATCATTGATGGGCACATTTTATCTTCCAGCCCCGGTTAATTATATTGGTTCTACTAGTGTGGGGAGGTCCATAGCTACAGTTGTTCATAGGACTGATCCTTGGGTTCTCCCATCTCCCCATGAACCAGAAGTGCCCTTATCAGCAGTGGAGGTAGCTTATCAAGCTATCATGCAAGCCACTGTTGATCCCATTCTAGATCCTCTAATAGTCTCAAAAGATCTGGAAGAAGTCTATTTTCTCGCAGGGGCAAAAAACTCTTCGCACTCTATAGATTGTTTAGATGTGGTTTTACCTTCTGATGAAGCCATTTTGGAAGCCTTGAATGGACCTGGTAATATTTGTGAGGATCTTCATCATCGTTCCTATTTTCTCCCAGAACTAAGAAGAATAGAAAATCAAGAGTTTCTGTTGAGACTATCAGAAGATGTTGATATAGCTATCAATCCCTTGCCTAGGGAACGAATGTTTGTTGGGGGGAATATGGAAAATATTTCTGCCACCATACCTATTAACATCTCTGTGAACCCTAATGTCGTGGAAAACATATATATAGGTGAAAATTGCTCTCTTGAAGAGATTGCCATCTATACTGCCCTATTTAAGGAATTCCATGATGTCTTTGCTTGGTCATCCATTGATTGTTGAACACGAAATCTGAACATATCCTGATGCCAAACCAGTTCAACAAAATTTAAGACCTGTTAACCCGCGCAAAGCGATGACTGTGAAGGCTGAAGTTGAAAATTTGTTTAAGGCTGGTTTTATCTATCCCATAGCTTTGACAGAATGGGTATCCAACCTTGTTCCTATTGATAAAAAGCAAGGGACTATCTGCGTCTATACGGACTTTAAAGACCTTAATAAAGACTGTCCTAAGGACAACTATCCCATGCCATTTATAGACCAGATTATAGATGCTTGTGCGAAAAGTGAAGTGTTCTCGTTTATGGATGGTTTCTTCGGATATAATCAAATTCAAATAAAACTGGAATACCAACATAAAAATGATCTCATTTTTCCTTGGGGTACCTTCGTGTACAAGAAAATGCCCTTTGGATTGAAAAATGATGGGGCAACCTTTCAACGGGCCATGAACTTTACTTTCCATGATATTAAATCCATTGTCGAACCATACCTTGATGATATGCCTGCACATTCTCGTAAGAGGATTCAATATCCAGATCATTTACGGTTGATATTTGAGAGATGTGTATTCTGTGTCGAGTCAGGAAGATTGATCGGGTTCATTGTCTCTAGTAGAGGCATCCAGGTGGATCCATTGAAATTTGAGGCCATTGTAAATCTGCCTCCTCCTCGTTCTATCAAGCAAATTCAAAGCCTACAAGGAAAGTCTAATTTTCTTTGACGTTTTATTGTTAACTATGCCAAGATTACTAAGGGTTTCATGCGCCTGCTCAAATAAGACACCTCATTTCAATGGGATGAAACCGCACAACTTGATTTTGAGGCATTGAAAAAATCTTTGTTGTCGGCACCCTTATTGCGTCCACCAGATTATTCTAGGGATTTTATATTATATATGGTCGTGTCTGAGTCGACCATTGGGGTAGTACTAGTCCAGGAGGACGATAAGCTTGTAGAGAATGTTTTTTATCTTAGCCGTGCTTTGGCCCGACTTGAACTTACATACTCCCACATTGATAAATTAGCCTTAGCAGTCGTTTATGCTGTTCGGAGGTTACGTCACTACATTTTACTGAGGACCACCACAGTAGTGGCGGATGTGAATCCGTTTCAATATGTTTTATCCTGATGGATTTTTGGGGGGGAATTTAACAAATGGATAGTCATTCTCCAAGATTTTGACTTGGATTTCCAGTCTGCTAAGTCTAAGAAGGCCTTAGTTTTTGCTGAACTTATAGCAGAATTTCCTACTAAAGAAGATGTAGCTGTTGAAGATGACTCATTCCCAGATGAGCACATCTTCTTGATATCCACCTTTGATCCTTGGTATGGGGATATTATTATATATCTCCATACTTTGAAGTATCCTGCAGCTTCCTCAAGGGAGGAATGACGTAAATTACGCCTTCATGCCAAGAACTACCTCATCATAGGAGATACATTATATCGACGAGGGGTAGATTCCATTTTGTGTCATTTCCTTACCCATGAGGAAGTGGAGATTGTCCTGAATGATTCCCATAGTGGAGTGTGTGGGAGTCATTTATCTGGGTTAGCAACGGCCTAGAAGATACTACATGCCGGTTATTTATGGCCCACGATCTTCAAATATTATGTGGAAGCAATGAAGCACTGTCATCCGTGTCAGCTTTACACCAAGAAAATGTGGTCACATCCTGCTCCGTTATTTCCCGTTGTCTCGGCAGGCCCCTTCATGAAATGGGGGATTGATTAAATGACATGCAACCGAGCCTTAGCTGGGGGGCATAAATACATCATTGTCCCTGTGACTATTTTATGAAATGGGCAGAGGCAATGCCTACTTTTAAAGCTGATGGGGAAATAACAACTTTCTTTGTATTCAATCAGATTATAGCATGATTTGGTATACCCAAAATGATTGTCAACTGACCACGGCAGTCATTTTCAAAATAACATGATGATGGAACTGATCACTATGCTTGGATTCAAACAAGAACATTCATCTTCATACTATCCACAAGCAAATGGTCAGGTCAAGGCTATCAACAAAACTTTAAAGACTATCCTTAAATGTACAATTGATGCAGACCATTCTAACTGGCACATCATGTTATATACTGCTCTTTGGGCCTACCGAACTAACGTAAAAACTGCTATGGGTTTCTCCCCTTTCCAACTCATTCATGGAGTGGAATCAATTAATCTGATTGAGTGTGAAATTCCGTCTTTAAAGATAGCTATTCATGTGTTACTTGATACGACGAAGCTTGAGGAACATCTGGTGCATTTAGAACACCTTGATGAACATCGTAGAGATGTGTTGACTGCCAATCAAGCTAATAAAAATAGGGTCAAAACTCATTATGATAAATTGGTCAAACCTCAGGTTTTCTTTGAAGGGGAACTTGTCTTGCTTTGGGACCAAGACAAAGAACCCTTGGGGGCAGGAAAATTCAAGGCCATGTGGTTAGGACCTTATGTTGTGTCAAAATTTTTGAGAAAGGGTGCATATGAGTTAGTTGATTTTGATGGGAACAAGCTGCCTGAGCCTAGAAATGGGCTCTACCTGAAAAAGTACTATGCTTAGGCTTAGTACTTTTTCTTGTATTTTTATTGTATGTATTTTTTATGTACATTAGGTTCTTGGTTTTGTTTTTTATACTATCTGCTAGTTGTTGCAGATGTCTTCTGAAAGGTATATAGGGTTCGCTGATGGCACCAGCCGTCACACTTGTAACCTAGCTTCAACAGCATGGGTTATTTACTCTCCCTTAGGATAGCTTGTTTCCGCAGGAGGCACATGTTTAGGTCGTGCCTCTAATAATGTTGCTGAGTATAGGGTTGTAATTGAGCTCCTATGGGATGCATTGTCATGTGGTATCACCCAGCTTGAGGTTCGTCTAGACTCTCAGCTGGTGGTCTCCCAGCTCAATCGAGCTTATCAGGTACAAAATCCTATTCTATTACGTCAATTCATGCAAATTCAGTTATTGGAAAGAAATTTTGAAGTTATTATATTCAATCACATTCCACGAAATCAGAATCAATTGACTGATGCATATGTAAATTACATTTTAGATTGGCATCTAACACACATTTCATAAAGATATACAGCACATATATAAAAAAACATTTGTAAATAAACCGCCAACAACAACTATATATATATATATATATGTAAAATCTCTGTCCATAGATAGGTCAAGTCTGATCCTCAGATCCCATCATAATGGTATAATATACAAAAATATACAAAAATGTGGATCGCATTCCATCAAAATATCCTAGATCTACATAGGACCACCCTAGTCACTTGGACCACCTTGGTCCCCATGGTCCCTCTATACTTTGGCTTCCTCAGCCTCTTCGGCTTCGGCAGCCTCCACAGCCTCTAGGTATACAAGCACCGCTCTGACCACTCGCCTGAAAAGAAGTAACGAGACCGGTGGAAATCCAACAACGAACTCCTGCATGGCAGTTGGGATATGCTCTATCCGCAAGGTAGGAAATCTTTGGGTCAACCTGGCCAGCTTCCCCTCTAGAACCCTAATTAGTCCTGGATTTTCGCCTATGAAAGGATGAACAAACATGCGTGGATGCCCCTCAGGGTGGACCAATCCAATATCTGTATTTTGACACATTTATAGGATTAATACTTGTATATATGTATATATCTATCATTTTGAACTTCATAAAAAATTTAAAAAAAATGATAAATTTTTTTTTTTTTTGTTTACCTAGCTCTCCCCATGCTCCTCCTGGAGGGAGGACAAGGTCTAGGTCACCTCGAAAGTCCATGCCAGCATATGGAAACTACTCCAATGCCGGTAGCTATCGTTCCCACCAGATATAGAAATCATCATTGTATACACTATGCACTGTGTCTCCTCCTCCTTAACGGAGGAAGATGTCTCCCCATCCGCTCAGTCTCGACTGGCGTGGAGATCGGACTGGTAGAGGTATGGTGGGGCTTAACCCTGGTACTCTCTCAAAGAAGAAGGAAACCAATATGCTCACATAACCAAAGTTCTTTCGCCTTCCTCTCTTGCAATCAAACAGTTGTCTTTTCATGATAGGGACAACTCCCGAACACCAATCATAGAGAGCACCACGAAAACAGTGCACTGCCAGCCTCAGTTGCTTTCGTGTAGCCAAATGTAATGAGGAGGATCCTGAAATTCTCACGATGGTGCTCGCAAGTACCTGTAGAGTAAAGTCACGGATATGTAGAATAGGGACACATCTCCCTCTCTTTTGGGTACCTGGTGTGCAAAACACATCTATGTAGTTCTTGACACTTAAAGGGTCACCGCCCCTACCGGTGCACTCTAAGTTGACAAGTTCTCCTCGTCGTGACAGACCGGTAATGAAATACATGTCCTCAGTAGTAATCTCCAAGGTTTCACCCTATAGGTCAAACATCCCCAAATCATGATCCCAATAGTTTATCATGAACTCAAGTAGGCAGACATTGGCCTGCATGGGTGATGTGCAAAAGAACTTTAATATCCCACTTGTTCGTAATGCATGTATAGTGGGTGCACTTTGGAGTGCTTCTTGGTCGATTGTTTCATGCTCCCATTCCCTCCATTCCAGAACCATCTTTACACCTAGCAAAACAAGTAATTTGACTCAGTAATTTCATATAAAAATTGTAAATTTTTTTACTATATTTAGCTTTTTATCCTTCACACACTACACACGACTGTCTAGTTAGACATGTCGTGTACTGTACGCGATTGTCTATATAGGAAACTCGTGTACAGAATGCATGTACGCGAGTCTTCACACTGTGAACCCGCGTATGCACCATGACATGTTTCAGGATGCTTTTAAACATGAAATTCGGACTCTAAATTAATAATTGCTACGATCAAAATGAAGAACTTAGGGTGTAGGCTTGCCTGCAACTTGTGGAATTTGATTTCGTCGGTTAGATTGTCCATAACGATCGAACAAAGGTAGAGGGAAGAACTTGTTTTTTATGGCTAAAAATTTCAAATGGTGAGTTTTATTTTGATTTTCAATTATTTATAGAAATTTTGTTTCTCTAAGTGGGTTTTTTCTATAGTTTGAAAATCCATTCAACTAATACCATATTTCTTTTTTGCTTTGAAACAGGTTTTTCACCATTATAAAGTGTTGTTGCTCCAATAGGGTGGTTTTGTCATTTCCAATACATTTTTGGCCTCTTTATTCAATCCATATTAACCTTAGTATTCAACATTTTTCCACGGACTATGGTATTATAAACCATTAGTTCCCCATTTTTACCATTGTTCTTCCGTGGATAGGACCCTTTTTTCATGATTATCTTCCTTCCAAGCCTATGTTGTTCTTTGGTACTCATGCCGCAACTGTTTCAGGTACAGGGATATCCTTTTAGCTATTTTTCATGTCAAATAGAGCTTCTTTTGAATCTCTTTTTATAAGCTATCCTTTTATAGGACTCCCTGCCCTTATGGAGTTTCTTTAAGCCCAGGTCTGACTCCTTCAAAACAGACTTGACTGTCAAGTTAACTCGTCCGTTCAAGCTCGTTAAGAATATGTGAATGGGAATCCACATTGGTGGTAGGTTATCTTTTTCTTGGACCATGCGGAATAATATGGGAAAGGATCGCTCTCTTTTCTTTTTGAATTGAGAAGAGTATTCTCAGGTATAGGTTTATCACTTTTCCGGACCTGAGGGACTAAATTTACGGAAAAGGAACACCCGGTATGAGCTTAGTTTTCCGTTTTTCATGCTCTGGACCTAAACATGAAAAATATTCTAAGTTTACTTTGTGTCTTTGTCATGCTCATTAAACACTTAAGAACAAAGCAACGAGTTTATTGTTGTAAGTCCCATTTCTCGTACTCAAATGGATCTTTCTGAGTGATCTTACTTTCCTTCACACTCGTAAAACGCAAGCTATTTTATGTTGTTTTGGAAGGAGCATTGGGTAGGTGGTAATTTAACCTTTTTCAGACCTTCCTGAATAAGTACGAAAAAGGTTCTCCTTTTCTTCTATGGAAGTTAAGAGAGTTCTTCTGTGGTATGTTTTATACTTTTTTGGCCTCAGGAGACTAAATTGGACGAAAAAGGACCCCCTTGGAGTCTTCTTTGGAGTTTTTAGACTCTCTAAATGTGAAAACACGTACTGAGCATGTACTAGTTTGGGCTCATTAAATCCATGAATCAGTGACACTATCAAGCATTATTTTTCCGTCTCTTCAAGCTTGTTAAAAAATAAAGAGGGATCCGAGTTGACTTTCCTGGACTCGTTAAAATTTAATAGGGAAGGTAAGGAAGAAGTTTTCTCTTATTTTCAGTAGTGGCAGCATGTCATCCTTGAACGTAGCACTCTTTGTCTTTTCTAATACCCATGTTTCAGTGTTTACTTTTCATTCAGCTATTACTTTGAGTTTCCTACTCCTCCTCATTGTCTGTTATCTGATCATGTCTCCTACATGACAGATAAGTCTAGTTGTTCTATCTATAAGTCAAAAGCTGCCTTGGGTCATCTCTGTGTCATGCTCATTGTTCAAGGACTTTTTACCCAATGTTTGATCTATATCTTGATCCCATCAATGTTATATATGTTATCTATTGTGTTTTTCTTCTTTTACCCAGTTCCTAGTCACTCTTGTGATCCGTTGGAGGATCTATTTCCTTCCTTATCACATCATGGTTCTGTTTCAGTACTTCTTGATGACAAAGACCTAGAGTTTTGACCATTGTACCTTAGGATTCACTTCCTCATTGGTGAATTCCTTTACTTCAGTTGTCGATTATCACTTATTGATTGACAAACTGTTAAATCCTTTCCATGTTCGACTTAAACATACCTTTATTCACATGGCTTGGATTGTACTGGTTCTTTGGGATAGTTTATGAAGACCTTAGTTCCTCACCTATGGACTAAGTTGCGCAAGATTATGTTCTATTTATATACACAACTTCTAGCTCTTTGAAGACTCATCATTCTTGTATATTGTGGCTTTGATCCACCTCTGTAATATACGTGGTTTCATACCCGTATCATATGATGTACTCAAATATTGTAAAGGAGCTAGTGTTCCAGTAAATTGAACATAGCATCCTCAGATATGACTTTGTATATGACATTACTATTTATTTGTTTCAAGTACTATCTCTGCACCATTGGATTTCTGAGTTCTCCAAAGATAAATATTATAATGTATTTCGGCCATCGTTTCCCTCTGACCTCACATATTAGGGGGAATCTATTATCCACCTGAATGGCACCTCTCCGTTCAAGTGCCGACATTCCTTCTGTTGGCACACAAAAGGAAATTTATGGATTGAGGGTTGCTAAAAACACTATAGATGGGCATATTATGAATTAAATTTATCATCCATCTAGTTGGTTATTGTTACCTTTAAATATGTCAAGTTTTGTACGTGCCTCTTCCTATATGCAACTCGTGTGTTGTACGCGAGTATCGGTTATTGTATCTCACGTACAGATTTGTACGTGGGTTACCCTTAGAGAAACTTGCGTGTCATATGCAAGTTTCCAGCATTAATACTCGCGTACACCTTCCTTTGACATTAAAAATAATAAATCATGATTATCTGAGATTTTTTAAGCCCTTAACCATAATCACCTTAACTGTCTCAACCTCCTCAACCCTTGAAACTGCCTTATTTCACCAAGTATAAATAAAGGCCTCGGGGAGGGTATCAAGGAATCATACTTGAGAGCAAAGTTATGCTAGTGGAGTCTATTCAGAAGTCTTTGGAGCAGTGGAACTTAGAATCTTTTGGTTGCAAAGGAGTTCTTGTCTCAGGCGTTGGGTTGTAATCTGAACTCATTCATTATTGTTAGTAAAGAGAATCCTTCTTCCATATGTGTCTTGAATGTCTTTCATGTATAATGGTTTGATGAATACTTATGATTAAGCACTCTATATATGATTTATATAACCTATTTTATATACATGTATCATCTTGGATTTGGAGGATTTTCTCTTGACAGGTGAAGGAGAAGCATCCCAGAAGGATTTGGAGGAGAAGCAGAGTGGAAGAGGACAAAGCTAGGATCAATTGTCATGTATCAAGTGAGTCTTTTCTATCCTCCTATTTCCTTTTTTGTACACTAGAGTCGATTGCCTGCAATTTTTATGAGTATGTTGGTAACCCCAGACCTTTTGTTATAAGGTGTTTATTCCTATACAATAGGGGGTGTGAGGGAAAAGGGGGAAAATGAAGAGGTGTATTGGTTATTTTGGATGTGGATGTTGCTAATTGATGAGCAGGTTATGTGTTAGTTCTGTACTGATTTCATCTGGTTTGTAAATTGATCTCTTTGGTTTTCAAGGCTAGTAGATCATCAACATGTATTTCTGTTGTCGGAGGAGCAGTCGGGGCAGTGGAATTGGTTTGGGGAGCCGGTGCAGTTTCTACCAGTCCTTGGACTCATAATGGGATTTGGATCACCATAGCAGGAGGTCCTAGTGGTGTTGAGTTGAGTTGAGCTGGAGCTTTCATATTTGTGGCATACTGAACCTCATTCTTAATGCCCTGCTTAGCGCGACCCATGAAGGGACACTCATGTGTATAGTGCCCATAGATATCACATAGTGTGCATGGTTGGTTTGTGCACAACGAAGCATTGCATGTTAGTGCATTTGGTTCCTGAGGATTTTGGGCTTGCCATTTTGCACCAGTATTGTTGGGAGGATTTGGTTGTTGACTACCTCCTTATGGTTGGTTATTGCCTTGATTCCTGGCTTATTTATTTTTGTCTTTCCCTTCTTGGTTATTGGGGGTTAGATGGTTGGGATGGTTTTGCTACACAAACACTTGTCCCAAAGGTGCTAGTGGATCTGGGGTGGGGGCTTGAGCTTCTTGCACTGGTGGTGCATAGTAGACTTAGGGGGATGGGGTTGCTATAAACATGGGAATCTATCCCACATATTGTTGTGCCAGCCAAGTAGGTGCATGGGTCTATTGTTGTGGTGTAGGTTGTGCATAAGAATTTGTAGCTTTGTACTAGAACATCATTCTTGCATAGTCAGAAGTTTGGTTTGGGTAGGAAACACTAGGGGTGTTTCTCAATTATTGTGTCATCATAGGTGGTGTCGGGTGGTGCTGTGATTGGTGGGAGAAAGAACCTATGATGCCATTTGCGGTGTGGGATGCCCCCAGCACATCACAGTAGGAAGTTCCTGCATGGGGAGCATTTGGAATGATAGTGTAGAGGTTTCCAGACTATGTGTAAATGAGATCAAACTATTGGGCCTTCAAGATGTCCTCTTCCTTTGTTTGGGGACATTCATAGGTGACGTCCTTGGCTATAGGTGGAAGTAATGTTTTCATGAACCAGTCCAGGAAGATCTTGTCATCAATCTTGATCTTGCACAAACTGCGATGTCACCTCCACTCGTGGATGTGGTCAGTGATGTGGGTCGCAATGTTTTTGGGGCAAGATAAGAAGATTTCCACTCCTTCACCATATCTAACAAGGAGTTGAAAATATTATAGGAACATAAAGGACAAGGAGTTGAAGTCTGGGTACTTGGCTTGTGATAGCTTAATGTAAAACTTGGATGCAACACCTGTGAGGGTGCGTTGAAATAGTCTAAGTCTAATCAAATCATCTACGATGTTGTTTGATGACCACCATAGGTCAAATGCCATGATATGGTTTTGGGGAAACTCCCATGCCTTCCCTTCAAACTTTGGGATGTCTGAGGGGATTTTGGTTGGAATGGGAGGCCAAAAGGTTTGATGACAAATGGGGTCATTAGTTAACCTATCCAAGTCAAACAGGTTGAGGCATGCAACCAAAGGGAGGTTTGACCCAAGGTTTATGTGTGACTGTTATAGCGGATTTTACCACACTAGGTGAATCACACTTGTATGGCCTTCCCCTGTCCCTCTGTAGACTCCTTAGACCCCTTGGACCATTTTTTTCCTTTGATGTTTCCTAGACCATCCTTGAAAACATGTGAAAATTGCTATACATGATTTTTAGACCTTTTATCGCATATATATGTGGGTTTAACCTCTAAAACCGCATACATTGGGATGCATACCAAAATCCAAATCCTTTTGGAATTTTCCTCGACATGGATCCGACTCACTTGTCTCCTGCCCTTCCATATGCCTTGAGATCGCTCGAATTAGACCTTTCATTACCCCATTGAAAAGCTATATAAGGAACCCTTTGGATACATTGAAGGCATAAGAGATTTGAGACCAAAGAAACTATAGTCCATTGTTGTTGGAACTTGTGCTTGAGTCTGCATCCCTTAGTCCCTCAGAGCACTTTGGTGTTCTTCCCAAGCTTGCATTTTGCTTATGAGCTTGCTATCAAGAGATGGAGGATTGAGGTGGTGGAGCCCCAAGTGGGGGATTCAGTCTCTCTGATTCACAGATGTGCCAACAAAGGTTGTATGCAGTGTAATCTTTTATTTTATATTAATAGAAATATCTTTTCCTATCCAATAATGTATGTTTGAATGAATATTTTATCCATGGATGATTTCAAATGCTTATACATTGTTGATTATATATGCTAGAGTAGATCTAACACCAATATATATAGTATGCTTGTCTTGTCTACTTGTTGTTGAGGAAGTGATTCATCAATTCAAGATGAAGTTGGAAAGCTCAACGGCGATCTACTTCAACTGTCCAGAATAAGGTATGAGGTCTGATCCTTTAGTGTTAGATATTTGATTTCTCTTGCATATTGGAAAGGATTGATTTCTGGAGTCAAGTTGTCTGTTGTGGTACCCCAAGCCATAGGAATTTCTCTTCGTAACAGAATTGGCGACTCCACTGGGGATGTTCCTTATTTTTATTTGGGATTTGTGGGCACAACAGGCTTGATATTCTTGACTTTATATTTGTTTCTCCTTGTTTTTGTGTTGTATTTTATAGGATGTTCATCCATTGACACTCCCCTTTATTGGTTTGACCCCTGGCCTACTTTTTACCACTGTCTTCTCTATATATGCATGTTTTTGGCCAAAAGTCACGTACATACGCGGATTTTTGGCCAAAAGGTGCGTATACATGCAGGTTTTTGGCCAAAATCCACGTATACATGCAGGTTTTTGGCCAAAAGTCGCGTATATACGCAGTTGTTCTTTAAACAATCATGTACATCCTCCCTTTTGGTGAGTTTGATGTTGTGGGAAGTTCTTGGGTGGGTTGTGAGTGTGGTTGGGTCTTCCTTGGGTCTGATGTTGTCTGTTGGATGCTTCTTTTGTGACCAAAGACCACTTTTTCATTGATTTTTCTTTGAAAGTAGTTTTAGTCATTTATCCTTTTTGTTTTTCCATTAGTGCATCACTCTTTTTCGTCTCGGTGTCTTGTTGGGATTTTGTTTTATACTTGCTGCAAAGACTGAGAGTTTTAGATGACTTTTATTGCATTTTTCATTCTTTTATATTGAAAAAGACAAGGTAGTTTCATTTTTTGCATATGGATTTGAGGAGGTACTTGCATTGGATTGCTTGGATGATAGTTGTGTTTAGGATTTCATATAGGAAGGATTGCATTGGCATTTGGAAAGGAATATATATTTATACATCTCATGTAGGCATACCCTATTTTTCATTTGACAAAGATTACACTTAGCATTGTTTGTTATGGTGTGCATATTTACTTCACTGTTGAGTCATAACGTCATTATTTTCATGATCATTTCCCTTTGAGTAGTTATAGCCAATTAAAATCAATGCTTAATTAAAATTGATTACACTATTTTCTTTTATAGGGTACACCAACAAGATTAGGTTTTAGGGTCTTGGAATAGTTCATTGTGAGTAAATTCTCCAAGAACACTAAACAACAACATGTATGTGTCTGTCCAGGTGAGAGTGTGAAATTTATTGGTATAATTAGTGTTTCTCAGGATCCTCCTCTTTCAAGGGAGTTAAGCACAACGCAGTGTGAGAGGTTGATGATTGGGATGACCCCTAGTCATAACTGAGTAGCACTGAAGATATTTCCAAGATTGTATTTGTATCTGGGGGATCTTTTGAGAGTTTTGGGATTTGCTACCTTGCCCATAGGGTCAATCCTACCTGCATATGTCCACCTGAGCACTGGTTATATTGAGGTGACCTTAGTTTCCTTACATAGGTATCACAGGGGGTACTTGTAGAGGCTATTCTATAAGTGTCCCAACCAGGTATAGGTCAGACAGCACAGTCACTTTATGCGTTGAAGCTGAGGGCCACTATAATTTGTTACGTACCTCCGCTTGTAGTGTATGGGAGTTTCGAGCCTCTCCTAGGCGATACATACCTACTGCATTCGGGAGCTCACATATCCTCCCCTTGGTTTGCTTGTATTTTGGCTGTAGATTTTCTTAGGAGTGTGCTCTTTGTGCACTAGTTGGCCTTTGGGATCGTGGTTACCTAAGTATATTTATGCTCTCTTGAGGTTGGGTTCTTTTATTTTCGGCATGAATGATATCCTATAACCTGTCCTTGGTCCTATTATGGACCCTGGTGTCAAACTTGGGGGCATCACAGCTCGTTACCCTACTCATAGATTTGGGAGTGGTCACATTCTACCCTCTACTCCATTTGTGGAAGATGTTGACTCCCTTCTCTCAGTCTCTACACCAGTGGTCACCCTCATGGAAGGTGGTGGTGGATGCGTGAACATTGGGTCTACACCTTACTTTCCTTTTTATGTCCCATCGTTCACCGCATTGTTTCCTTTTGGTGTAGTTGTCATGATCATCCCTCCCTATATCCTATAGTTTGGATTCTTTATTGACTATTTTGGGTTGTTTTGGACTAATATGGTTGTCATGTAGGGTCCAGTTTTTGTACACTCTCTCAGAGGTTTCAACCCGTTCATGCCTATCATAGGTATCATGTCTAAACTGGCATATAGGTTAGGATTTCACATCTGCTTGCATTTTGCATGCCCTTATGACTGTTTCATTTTAACCTTAGGTACGAACCCCTTCCATGGTATCACAAAACCTTCATGCTGTTGTTAGAAGTGGTACTATGTGAATAGTAGAGCTTTCCTATACATGGGTGTCCTAGTTAGCTCCCTTTTGCATTTGGTACCCATGCTGTGAGTCCTCTCTTAGGTTTGGGAGTCCTTTGTATAGTACCACCATGACTTTGAGCAAGAGCTTCATACTCCTCTTGGTCTTTTTGCTAGCCTTTGTCCCCAGGACTCCCTTATGTCAAGTTGTAATTGCATTATCATGAGCTTTTCCTGCCTTATTGAGCCTTACGCCGACTTCCTTGACTTTGAGTTTTAGCCATATAGCCCGAGCTTGTCTCATGTCTAGCCATGTAGAGCCATTTTATATATCCTTGCAACTTTATTCCCTATTTTACTGGGAGGGGGCTTTCCCCTTAGTGTCGCTATCCTACACATGTATCCTTTCATTGAGCATAGGTATGTTCCACTGCTTGGAACTAGTTTGTTTTCCTATTTGACACTCATCTCCTCCTACGCTATAACTTTAAAGTGATTTTATTATTTTTCTGAAGCTTTTCAAATATTTGAAAAAGTCCAAAAAGAATTAAAAAACCAAAAATCCGAACAAGGAAAGATGTTATCTCTGGCAGCTATCGAGTCGTGTCGCCTTTGAACAGAGCACTGTATATCACATCCATTGGTTGGGTTTATATTTTGACTTTAGGAGCTATACTCGTTTATGTGAGTTTATCTCCACAGACTGGTTACGCTTCCAGTGCCTATGTAGCCTCTGTCGATGCCTCCTGTGTTGTAGAGATGTCCCATATTTTTATATCGAGTCTATGGTACTTACATTCAGTCACCATTCACCATTATGCTCTTGTTCGAAGGAAGTTGAAACCTGAGTCGGCTATTCCTCAGTTATCTTGACTTTGTATGTCGGCCATTCCTGGTATAGTTACTAGTTCATGCACCTTATGATCGAGTCCTTCCACATTATACAACTTTGCTGAGTACCTCATGTTGGATGATGGGGGATTCCTTAATTCCCTCCTTCCAGTAGATTTCATCCCATTGACTTTAGATCATTTATTTTGGGATTGGAATCTAGAGTCATTTTTTAGTGCCTTGAGACTTGCAGTCATCAGTGGCAGGTTCTCTCGCCATCAACAATTTTTGGAAATACATCAATGTCCCCTGATCGATGGATCCTCTCAAGTGTTCAACCTCAACAAATTTATTAGCACTTGTTAGTTTGCACTATAGTACCTTGATTCCCATTATCATTATCGGTGGGTGATCTCGTGTCTGTTAATCGTATACATCAATGAGCGGTAATCAGACGATGGACTACTATGTTCGACCTCGACACCTCTATTCACATAATAGGACTTGTACTCGTAGCAGTTTGTGTAGAAGACCTTCCATATTAGTGGCATCTCATATATGCTACCTCCTTGATGGTGCCAGTGTTCATGAGATTTCAACTCTCATGACTTGATTCCAGTAAATGTCAGACATTTCCAGCCATTATGGATATCTTGATCTATTATATATCTTCATCTTTCATGGAGATCATGGAGATTCTAATCTATATATATTGTACGTGGTGATGAACACACATGTCATATTTTATATCATGCCTATTCATGGCCATTGTACTCTTATGTATCTAGGACTACTATATGTATTTGTAGGTATATGCAGAGTTGTATCATTGTGTTATGCTGATTGGGTGGCTGGTCTTCCAATTGAGATTCCTCATCACTCCACTTCTGGGATGTACTTATAATGTATTTCAGCCATTGTATGACCCCTCTGGCCTCACACATTAGGGGGAATCTATTATAGCAGATTTTACCACACCAGGTGAATCACACTTGTATGACCTTCCCCTGTCCCTATGCAGACTCCTTAGACCCCTTGGACCATTTTTTGTCCTTTGATGTTTCCTAGAACATCCCTAAAAACATGTGAAAATTGCTATACGCAACTTTTAAACCTTTTATCGTGTATACACACGGGTTTGACCTCTAAAACCGCGTACATTGGGATGTGTACAAAAATCCAAATCCTTTTGGAATTTTCCTTGACATGGATCTGACTCACTTGCCTCCTAGCCTTCCATATGCCTTGAGATCACTTGGATTCGGCCTTTCATTAACCCATTGAAAAGCTATATAAGGAACCCTTTGGATACATTGAAGGCATAAGAGAATTGAGAGCAAAGAAACTATAGTCCATTTTTGTCAGAACTTGTGCTTGAGTCTGCATCCCTTTGTCCCTTGGAGCAATTTGGTGTTCTTCCCAAGCTTTCCTTTTGCTTGTGAGCTTGCTACCAAGAGATGGAGGATTGAGGTGGTGGAGGCCCAAGTGGGGGATTTAGTTTCTTCGATTCGTAGACGTGCCGACAGAGGTTGTATTCATTGTAATCTCTGATTTTATATTAATATAAATATCTTTTATATTGATAGAAATATCTTTTAATGAATATTTTATCCATGGATGATTTCAAATGATTATACATTGTTGATTATATATGCTAGAGTAGATCTAACACCAATATATATAGTATGCTTTTCTTGTCTACTTGTTGTTGAGGAAGTGATTCATCAATTCAAACTGAAGTTGGAAAGCTCAACGGGGATCTACTTCAACCGTCTGAAATAAGGTACGAGGTCTAATATTTTAGTGTTAGATATTTGATTTCTCTTGCATATTGGAAATGATTAATTTATGGAGTCAAGCTATCTGTTGTGGTACCCCAAGCCATAGGAATCTCTCTCTGTAATAGCTTGACTTGCACCATGGGTATCCTATCAGTCAGTGTTATAGTGGATTTTACCACACCAGGTGAATCACACTTATATGTCCTTCCCCTGTCCCTATGCAGAATCCTTAGACCCCTTGGACCATTTTTTGTCCTTTGATGTTTCCTAGACCATACCTAAAAACATGTGAAAATTGCTATACGCAACTTTTAAACCTTTTATCGCATATATACGTGGGTTTGACCTCTAAAACCGCATACATCGGGATGTGTACAAAAATCCAAATCCTTTTAGAATTTTCCTTGACATGGATGCAACTCATTTGTCTCATAGCCTTCCATATGCCTTGGGATTGCTTGGATTCGACCTTTCACTACCCCATTGAACAGATATATAAGAAACCCTTTCGATACATTGAAGGCATAAGAGAATTGAGAGAAAAGAAACTATAGTCCATTGTTGCCGGAACTTGTGCTTGAGTTTGCATCCCTTTTTCCCTTGGAGCAATTTGGTGTTCTTCCCAAGATTTCCTTTTGCTTGTGAGCTTTCTATCGAGAGATGGAGGATTGAGGTGGTGGAGGCCCAAGTGGGGGATTCAGTTTCTCCGATTCACAGATGTGCTGAAAAAGGTTGTATTCATTGTAATCTCTGATTTTATATTAATACAAATATATTTTCTTGTCCAATAATATATGTTTGAAAGAATATTTTATCCATGGATGATTTCAAATGCTTATACATTGTTGATTATATATGCTAGAGTATATCTAACACCAATATATATAGTATGCTTGTCTTGTCTACTTCTTGTTGAAGAAGTGATTCATCAATTCAATCTGAAGTTGGAAAGCTCAATGGGGATCTACTTCAACCGTCCAGAATAAGGTTTGAGGTTTGATCCTTAGTGTTAGATATTTGATTTCTCTTGCATATTGGAAAGGATTGATTTCTGGAGTCAAGATATCTGTTGTGGTACCCCAAACCATAGGAATTTCTCTCCGTAACAGCAATGAATCAGCAATGGTGGTGGGGTTTGTAGGAACATGATGCACCTACATGACTAGGGGTACTTGTGGCATAGTTGTGGATGGGCCACTACCCCCAAGTGTGATAGGAGGGGCCATGTAGGTGGAAGGGCCACTTTCCCCAAGCATGCCAAGTGGGACAATGTGACTGGTAAGTATGGGTGGAGGCAGCTGACTTATGACAGTTTGCATTACATTTCTAGGACCACCAGTAGGGGTTTTGGTGGTGGTGTGAGGTATGGACATGGGTCCACTGCCAATCACTAGTCCAAAAAATGGTTCTATATTTGCAATAGCCATGGGGCTAGATGGTGCAGTGTGTAAATATGGATCAGATTGATATGATTCTGAGTCTGATTCAAAGGTTGTGTTTCCTTCTAACGGTGTAGAGGGTCATCAAGAGTTGTCTCGACGATGTTGGTTCAAGGACCAAAATTGTGGTGGATCGCCTCTTAGGCATGAAGAAGAGCATGGGGGATCAATTTTATCTGGTTGGTAGATCAGGTGGTGAAATATGGTAGTGACATTCTGGACCCTTGTTTCAGTGGCTTCCTATTGGATTTCAGGTGGTCAGTCGGCCACCAAGACTGCCAAGAGACAGTGCTTGTATTTTTCCCCACGGGATTGCTAGTTAATCGGTAGGGGTCGTTGCCCATTTCACTTGGAAATTCCTCTCAACGGCCAGCTACTTTGGGGTTCCCGTGGTACTCCTCACAATGAGTTTCAAGGCTGATCCCAAGTACTTCCCATGGTTAAGGCAGTCAGGGACTTATGTCCTCAAAGAGTGCAAGTGTTTGAATTAGTGTAAATTAATAAATTTTAATGCTTGGCTTAGCGTCATGAACTAATTTTGGTTATCTTATTTGGTATGGTTGTGTGCATTTCCATTGTATTTTTGTTACACATGGTGGCTACTTGTATGGTTTATGAATATTTCGTAGATATTTTTGGTTTATTGTGGAACTTATAACATGGGCAAGTTGTTATGAAACCAGTAATTGTGAACAAAAAATTTGAAACATGCAATGAATGAATCTGAGCTATGGTAGACTTACTAGATGACTACCTTGCACCTGTATTCCTCTTCGACCAGGAAAGAGTGTTCAGATCTCAACACAATGGGACTAAACCCAGCTGTAGATCCTCAGGTCACTCTCCAAGTGTAAGGCTGGTCAACAGGGAGGATGCGAACATCATGAGGCCCCCTGAACCTACCACCCCCTCTACCTTCCAAGTCACCCATTTTTAGTGGTCTCAAAAAATTACAAGTGGAGTGCCTATTACTATACGAGCTTCACCCTTCATCTTATCCCAGAATACCACAAAGGGTGATGACTGGGTAGAGGAGGAAGGGCTAGGCAACGTGTTAATTTCCAATTCTTATTAAAAACTGAAATTTAACCTACAGTAATGTATTCAAGCCTCAAAACAGATTCATTATACCATTAACTCGTTAAATTTATCACTGATTTACACAGATTGTATGAAAATAAAAATAGACTGTTGGATGAATTCTGCTGAGCCGCACTGATAGTCTAGACAGCTTAAAAAACTGAATATGGGAGATAGATCGCCCTTTTTTGGGAAAATGTGGTGAGGGGGTCGCGAAAGTATCCCAAAATTAGGCTAGGGGGTCGCTCAGAAACTGAAAATAGGAGCAATATGCTCCCTGAGATGGAAGTCACACCTTTCTGGCCTGAATGAGTGACCTGTGTCGCCCCTTTCATCCCGATAAGAGAGACCTGGTCTGAAAACTTGAAATTTTTTTAACCTGAGCTGGGAATGACCGACAGTAACTTGTACTATGGCCGAATAGGCTTGGTTTGGCCTTAAGGAGGCTCGATTGTGAACTAAAATCTAGAAAAACAAAGATCTAAACTAGATATAATAGAAATTTAAAATAGGGCAAGAAGACATAAATGAAAACTGAAAAACTTGAAAACGATCGAGGGATCCTTTGTGATCGACCTGGTATGGTCTCCAAATCTATAGTAGGGATTTCTCTCTAGCTACAGGCAGGAATAGCTACCTTTCATCTATAGGATGGAAGGGTAGGGTTCTTGTGGGTGGAAGAAAACCTGCAAGGAAATGTTAAAGCTAAGCTATGAAAACCATGCAGGAAATGGTTAGAACCAAAAGATGGCTACAGGAAGTTAATGGAGAACCTACAGCAAACCATTAGCAAATAAACCTGCAAACAAAATAAGTTAGAAAACTAGAATGAAAATGAAATAAAATAGGGTTATACCTTCAGTCTTGGTGGAAATGGGCCACCATGCCCTAGATTTGGAAGCACCTCTTTCTATGGGATGGAGACTTGGTTTATGGAGCAATGGAGGAGAGGGAGGGTGAATGACTTGAGAGGCAAAGGGTCTCAAGGAACTTGCATAGGAAACATAACAATATGGAGAGAAGGAGTGTTTTGAGAGTGACCCCCACCCCTCTATTTCTAGTTTTATCTTGAGATTTGGGGTTTTAAGCCCCTTGTTAGGGCTTTAGTCCCTTTTTTGGGCTTTAAGCCCCTTTCACCTAATTCTTAGATCCTTTGGGGGTTTTAAGCTCCTTTGAGGGGTTTTATCCCATTTTGGAGGTTTTAGCCCCTATGAGAGCTATTGGATTTTTTTAGGGGCTTTTAATCCCCTTTTCATGTTTTTGAGCCTTTACAAGGGTGTGGGGGTCAAATGAGGGTAGCCTAATGGATGTATTTAGGTGGTGTAGGTCATGTAGAGATTACTAAGGGAATTTTTGGATTAACAGGGGAAGGATAGGCCCTCCCATGGTCAGATGTAAGGGAAAAACCATTCTGACATGGGGGAAGGTTGGGCCCTCCCAGTGTCAAATGTAAGGGTAGATCCATTCTAACATGGGGGCAAGATGGGTCCTCCCATGGTCAGATGTAAGGTTTGGGCCATTCTTACATGGGAGCAAGTCGAGCTCTCCCATGGTCAGATGGAAGTGCTGGGCAGGCCTTTCTAACCTGGCCAGATATAAGTGTTGAATAAGATGAAGACTTACATGGAGGCTAGGCCTACAACTAGCATGAAAACGGGCTGGATCTGTAGAACTTCCTATGATGAGAATAATTGAGAGATAGTACAAGTTGATCGACATGGTAGAAGAAGTAATGATGATGATGATCCAGTGATGATCTAGCTTTGATGATGATCTAGTGATGATCCAACTTTGATGATGATCCAGATATGATCCAGAGAAGAATACTTGTGCTGATGAATTGTGTCAAGAGAATACCTTCCTAATTAAGAGGGATTGTTGATGTATTTGTAACTTTGGAATGTATTCACTTGTATATCTTATGTATTATACCCCAATGTTCCTATCAAGAATTATCTGTAATGTAATTGAGTCATGTCATACCTTGATGTTCCTATCGAGAGAATCAATAATGTAAATAATTCATGCAAAGTCATAGAGGGTAACCCTCCTTATTGTTCAAGGGTTAAAGTCCCCATAGTTTTGAGGCATTGGGGTTATTAGACTCTCCTAGAGAATTCGGCCCTGGTAAGTTATTGTCAAGTTGGGAATTAGTATAAAAAGAGAGTGAGCCTCTCTATTTATCACACAGTCACTCACACTTAGTTGTAGGGCATGAGTGAGAGAGGAGTTGGGATAAGAGAGAGAAAAACTGTCGGAGATCATCTTACTATCTTTGGGTTTTATTGCTGCCATTGGTGCTTATTCTATCTCTGAGGAAGTTGTGGATTTTTCTCCTTTATGGTTTCCCTGAGGAAAATATTTGTGTCTATTGTCTCTTGTGATTAATTGATGTGCATGTTATTCTCTCAGATAAGATCTTAATATGATAGTATCATAATTGATAAAAATATAACAATCACATGCATATTAGTAGTATACAGTGATTAATGCAAGCATTATATCATGCATAACACATCAACTGAATATAAACAAATGCATAACCAAAAAACATCATGAAAATGACAGTTGAATACTTATATTTATTTGTTTCATGGGCATACTCCTTCTTTCAGCTTCATCTTCTTCTTCATTCATAACAGCACCATTTCTTATCCTAATGCTAAGATGGATAAGAGGTTGTTCAAGAATTGAGTCCTTCATATTCATCATCACTTGAGGGATCTTCTTTGAATCGTGAGAGCTAGATCTTCAATTTCTCCCATCTTATTTTCTCTTATTATGAGTCGAGCTTCATCTTGTGTGCATTCTTCCTATATTTTTCTGAATTTAATCACTTCCTTCTATCACACAATCCTTGAATGAATGAATCCCATGATCCTGGAAGGCCATTCAAAGTGGTTATCACATTTTTTGCATTCTCTACTTCTTCATCCACCGCTTCAAGTTGTTCTTTTATTTGAGAGACTCTTATAAAGTATGACTGCATAGAAATAATAGATCAATGCTGTGTGCAATGAAGCTAAAAGGAAGCACAGGAAATAGATCTTGCTACTAAGAATTCTCACAAGCATACACAGGAAAAATAGAAAGAAGAAAAGAGACTGAATCACATGAATGAAGAGATGAATATTGGTGTGTATCCTTCCATTGAGTAATTATGAATAATAGTGTACATAAATAGTACATCCCTCATAGGAAAATAGAATTGTATGAAAACAACTCATCAAGCTCAAAAAGGTTGACTTACCAAAATATAGCAAAACCCCCATAGGTGGATAAAGCACTTACTAAATCTATCAAGGACCTCACGAGTTAGAAAAAGCATGAGTGAGTTGTAAAGGAGATGGAAATAACATGCTAATCCTATAAAATGGATAAAAAATAATGGAGTATGGGTTGGAAACAAAAGCTCCCAGCTTCCTAGTTGACTAGCTTTTATCTTATCCATAGAAAAGTAGGAAAAGCAGAAAAAGCAGAAAAAGCAGAATCTGCTGTAAAGTCCTGTATACTAATTATGGATGGTCAAAAGGTGGTTAAGATAAACCCAGAATTGGAAATAAATCATTCCTAGGATATAGATGGCATGTACTGACTTTAAGGTGCAAGTGGATGCCAACTAATTAAGCTAGTGGGTGAATAATTAATCAAATAATGATTAATTATTTTATCCTAAGTTGTGAGTGGGTTTAATATATTCCTACACCCCCCTATAAGTATGAATTTATGATGGTATGACAAAAAATATAGATGCATATGGATGCATATAGGGCCTTTTAACAACCCTACCTAGTAGAGGCTCCAAGGGACCATGGTGAAAAGGAAATAACGGTTGATTGTCAAACTTTGGTTAAATGTTATGGTATAAAGTATGAACAAAGGGTGAGTAAGCGATGAATTTTCACGGGATCCAATGATGTATAGTGGGGAGATGGAGATCGATGATTTATAACGTGTCCTCTCCATGAATATGCGAGAAAGATAAAGACATGCAGAAGGTTCAATGAGGTATGAAGATCAATGGTCACTGATCCTGCCGGATGAGATCTACGGTCATCGCGAACTCCGCCCTATAGACTTGCAAGATTAATAAAATGAAGAAGCTTGGTGGAATAAGGTACGTGTCACTTGATCCAATGGCTAGGAAATAAAGGTAAATTATATCAACGGTCCTTGATGGATCTGGAGCGGGAAGTTGTGCTGGAGTTGGAGACAAAAGGTGGTAGCGGAATGGAAACCATGGTACACATGGTCGATCGTGGTGCATTCCAGAGGCAAAAGTAGTTTGGTGGAAACCGCCGAAAGGGGGAATCTGGAGTGGGGTCCTATATAAAAAAAGTTGGCTTGTTCAAGGATTATTTTATTGGCACCAGATGAATGAAAAGGACCTGCGTGCTCATCAACCTCTAACAGTCAATTTCGAACACACGCAGCCACAATAATAGGTAAGGCTCAAACGCCCAAAATTCATCCATCTAATTACCATTATCGACTGAATTATGGACCAAGGAAAAGATTTGCAAGGGTTTAGTCATATTTTGGATGACAGAGAAGATTATCTGGTTGATAGGGACAGAGGAGTGTGTGACCCTTTCCTATCCGTAGGAAGTTTATCAGTCAGCAAAGAGAGGTTGTGGCAATACAATTCACAAGGTAATGATGTCCTAAATGTCTGTAAATCGTTTATATATTTTTTTGTTGTCGAGCAGACCCTGCATTTTCCCAAATTCGCAGAATGGTGTGCAGTTAGCTATTCCCCTTCTCAGAGAGTCATTGTAAGTCAGTCTACGTCTAGGATACTCTGTAAAATTAATGCCAAGGTCATCCGTGAAAACCTAAAATTGCTCGACAGTTACCCTGATAGTTGTGAACCTGTAAACGAATCCATTCTTGCTGAATTGTAAAAAAATTGTGGAAGTGAAGTTTGTTGTAAATTCTTGTCCAGCGTCTTGAAAGAGGGTTAGTCATTAGATGGTATTTTCCCACCATACCATGTTCATATTTTCAAATATGAAGTTCAATTAGTGGTATCCTTAGTATTTCAAATCTTGGGTCTCGATGATGATTGTCACATAAATGAAGTCATCCTGGGTTTTCTATTAAAAATAAGTTAATTGAGTTCTGAGTCTCAGTCAGTTCATGTATTCATTCTAGATGAATACTTGGCAGAAGCGATACATCTTCAATTGAGTGAATTTCCAAAGGTCAAATTCTTCAAATTTCAAACTTATTTGTTGAACATGTTGCTATGTTCAAACGTCACCGAATTACAGTTTTTAAATACCATCTTCTCTTCAGATTTCCCCAAGCAAATCAACATATTTGAATTTGCAAATTCAATCATGTCAGAAATATACAAAATGTTGTTTGATGAAGTGTCACCCCAGGTATTAGAAGAGATGAAAGGCATGATGCAGTCCTCACCTGAGGATCGAGTCAGAGATTGGTTCCTGTATAAATATTCCACTGTTTTGAGGGTATATGGATTTACTAGGGAACCATATAAGTTTCCTTCTTTCCTCACTCCCAAAGTTTTTGCATTAGATTTTATGAGGCAAAGATTGGATTCGGAAGAAGAACACTTTGGGGCCTTTAATAAATCTTCAAATATCAAGTCCCTCTCAAAGTTGGTTCTTTTATTTTCAAAAATAAAGGTGCCCTGGTGTTCATAGAGAAATTGCTGGAGAGCATGGAATTTCAAAAAGAGTCAAGGGTAAATTATGATCCCCATGATATAATTTCCCTGAGAAAGCAGGCGAACAAAAACAAGCCATTTGACCACCAGATTGTTGAAGGTCTGACCGAGACGACCAATTTGTTTCATTTTATAGAGATTGCAAGATCCGAGGAGGATACAAGTATTATACCAGTTGCAATATCTCAAGTGACAGAGGGTACCAATATTGTAGTTAAAAGAAGTCTTTCTGAAGTCGAAAACATGGAAGTGGATGAAGATGGGTCACACAAAAAGGCCAAATTGTTTCAAGTTGGTGGAGTTTTAAGTGAAGAGATTTCAGATGATTTAAAAAGAGTTTCTTTAGTTCCAACAAAATATGTACAGGTGAATCGGTTTTCTTTCAAAGGTATAGATAATTCAGAATCAAGCCCAATTTTCAAATCCAAAGAGGAGCTTATGGCTAGTTATGTGGAGAAGTGAAAGCAGTCCCTAGAAGAGACAAGAAATCTACTCCCATGGGTGAAGAGTTTAAATAATTCAAAAAATTCCTTGATTTCTACCAGAGACGTGGAAATAAATACTTTTAAATTGGCCATGTTAAGTGATAAGAAGATGTCAGAAATAGAAGTAAGATTGGACAAGATTAGTGTGCCAGACAAGATTCAATTACACAAGCAAACGGGAGACATAATTTATTCAGATTTATTACAAGCTATGATAAGATTTAATAAGTTACAAATTTTGGTAGACAAGTTAGAAGTTCAGTTAAATCATGAAAAGGTTGAAAATAAGGCCAATGCCATTCAAATCAAAAAGTTGCAAGTGGACGTCATAAGTTCAGGAAATGAAAAAAGTAACACCCAAGCAATCAAGAGACTGCTGGAAGAAAAGGACAATGCCCTCCAAGTTTTGAAGAAAAGGTTGAAGATCCCAAGCACTGAACATTTTCAATTATCCAAATTATTAGCATTACAAGAAGAGAAGGAAAAGATTCACCAGGAGATGATGGGGCATAAAGGAAGAGCTGTCAAATTACAAGAGGAAAAAGAAAAATGGGAAACAGAGCGGAATGAGCTAATAGCCCAAATATCCCTGCTGAAAAAGGACCAAATCGATGAAAAAGAGATTATGGAGGAGTTGATGAGCCAAAATCCCACTGATGAAGACCTGTCCATTGTGAATATTGAGAAACCATTAAACGATTTTTCTGCAGATGACTTGTTGGTGCCCATATCCCAGGTCAGCCTAAAGGATGAAGAAGTAAAAGAATTAAAGGTGGAAAATGAAAAGATCAAGTCCAAGTTAGCTAAAGTGAATGAGAATAAAAATAAAATATTGCAAGATAGAAATCAGCTACAAAAGAAATTTAATGAATTGAAGGAAAGAAACATTGGAAAGGGTCCTCTCCAGGGAGCGAAGCACATAATTTGGGATACCTTATCTGTAGAAATTACTAAATTCAAACATTATCTAAACTTTATTGATGATCAAAGCATATTGATCAATTTGGCCAATCAAAGACTGAAGTTAGTAAATTAAACCATGGAGAGGAAACCCCTTTCCACAGCCCAGAACGCGTTAAATTTCTTAAATTCATTAACATATCAAAATTTGCATGATATAGGAGTAAAGGACAGATTAGCAATGGTATTAAGGTCCAAAATTTTTATTCCTAAGCATCATTTAATGAAGATAGTCTAGGACAAAGTTGATGAAATGGTCTCACAGGTTAATGACTTCAAATAGGCTTTCAAAGAATTATTTGAGGACATTCTGCCTTCCTTTTGGGATGAGGAGGGATGAATTTTTTCTCAAGAGCATTATCACAACCTGTTGGTACAAATCCGAATGGATCATTCCAAATTTGACAATCTGGAAAAGGGGCTGACAGGGAAAGTCATTGTGGATAAGTTGACAGAGGATTTCGAGATATTACAAAAGTTCCTGATCATCAGGGGAGGTCTTCCTAAAGTGTCATATGAATCTTACATGGATCTGGAGGTGTCCATTCAGGAGATGATTGAATATGATATTCCCAGCACGGAGCAATGGAGATCCATAGACAGATTTGGAAAAATGAAGTATATCCTTCATTCATGAAGACGGGTGTTGCGCGCTGAGGAGCTGCATGGACGAGGCCATGTTATCAAGTTGATTTTAACTTAATGATCTGTTAGGATCGAAGCTAGTAGTTTATTCCTAGGAGTTAGGAATATAGTTACAAGACTTTGATTATGCCGGTTATTCAGTTATAAATCCTCTTGGAAGATGAAAATCATTTTATGTATATAAGTGCATCTATTTTAGGTGATTGAGGTTGGAACCCATCGAGTTGTTGAATGTTTATTTTGAGAATGTATATTTTTGAATAACAAAGTGAATGCATAAGAGTTATCAGAGATTCCTGTGTTATTTACATTACAGTCTGTATTTCTCTTCTTCTATGATTGTGTTTTTCCAGTGTAACACTCCATTCTGTTTTCTTCATATCTGAAACATAGTGTTGAATGGTTAGAATTCATAATGTTTATGCTCTGATCATCATTTCAGATATTTCATATATTTTTCTACTAAAGTTAATATAGAACTCATCTTTGATGCTCTGTATTAATGGATTGTCCATTGCTTCTTCTATTTCACCTGAACTAAATGAATGACTATGATGGAATGGTTATCTTGCCTTTCGTAAAATCTCATGCATATGTCTTTGTGAATATCTTTATGTATATGTGACTCCATTGCCCAATGGTTATGTGTGTTTTTTCAACCACCTATACAATCTTTGATCGTTGATTTATACCTGGCCTTGTAAAATCTGTATTTGAGAGATCCCTCTCTGGAAAGAGAAGCCAGTTTCTTTCTAAAAGTGGTTTTGTTGTTACCTTGGAATTTATCTTTTACAACCTGGGTAAATTATGAGTGCTAACAACTGGCGCCGTTGCCAGGGAACGAAAGTGCACATCTGCCTTAGGGAGAACGACAGAATTTCAAGAGAGATTTCTGTGGGAAAATAGGAATTCTTTATCAGTAGAAAAGGTTGTATATTTTCCCTAGTGACTCCACTGCAAAACTTTTTCAGAACTTAAGGAGTCATTCTGGCTTCAAGAAGACACATGCGAGGTAACTCTGATACCGAATTCTTAAAAAGTTTGGAAGATCCGGAAAAGTTATTTAAAAGAAAAAATAAAGAAAAGTTAGGTTTTCCTTTGTTTGGTGCATCCTCATCTCAAGATTCTCATATTGATCCAGAATGGGAAGTTAATGCTGGAAAAAGTCTATTGAGAACTAAATCTGAGTCTGACCTTAAGAATACTGAGTTTAATCCTCGTAGGTTAGAATCTTATTTGTTGGATTCCCTCTGGAGAGATTTACAACAAACCACGAAAGTTGAAACAGTTACCTCTCAAAATACTCAAAGCTCTTCAGTTCCTGTGAATCCACCTAGACCAATGGCAACCAGATTTGCTCCCTTGCATTTGCCTGCTTTATTACATGATCTTCCTCAGAATTATTCCCAAAGAATTTATTTATTTGATGGAGAAGGTGACATAACCGCAAAACAACATGTTGCCAAATTTGAATATTTCATTGACTTAGAAGAAGTTGATTACCCAGATGTTAAAATGCAGTTATTTGCCCAAAGTTTGTCAGGTGAGGCAAAGAAATGGTTTAAAGATTTGCCAAGTGGGTCTATAATGAATTTTCAGGCTTTCCAAAATGCATTTCTAGATAGGTGAGATGATAAATAGAATCGTCTGCAGCTCTTATCTCAGTATAACAGTCTCAAAAAAGGAGGTTTTGAATCTATTCATGAATTTTCAAGCAGATTCATGAGGATCTATAACTCTATTCCGGAATATATAAAACCTTCTACAGCAGCTGATAAATTACATTATGCTGGGGCCTTTGATAATGATTTTGCATTTTCATTACGGGAGAGAAAATCAACAACTCTTGCTGCCATGTTTACAGATGCTCTAGAAGTGGAAGCAAATATGATGGCAAGTGGAAAAATGAAACATAGAGATATTGATAGGAGGAAGAAGGATGAAAATTTGCCTTCTGCTTCTTCTTCTACTAATGATGTCAAATTTGAAATGATGTTGAAGACAATGAAAAAATTGATGGACAGATTAACTATAGATAATAGGGGTTTCAACAGAGAATAAAATGACCCTCAAATCAGGAACCCCAATTTTAGAAGACCAAATCCTCATGTTCCTCCACAAAATAGGCAAAGAGACCTAGGAAACCCAAGAAACCAAGAGGAACAGCAAATCCGTACACCATTTCCTGAGAATTATGTTGCTGATGAAGAAGATTCTGCTGAAAATGAGATCCATCTTTTTGGAGAGCTAGATTCAGAGATATATCTTACTGAAAAAGAGCATAACATGTTTGAATAGGAAGGTGGGAATGAAGAATTTAAGAGGGAGACAGAGCAATATCAAAGGGGTTATTTACATGCTATGGATGATGTGCAGAGGAAAATCAGACTGAGAAACAGGGAAGTTATTATAAATAAGGGGAAGGAAAATCCAAATCAACCTTCCATGAGTTCCCTAAATGCAAAAAAGGGAAAATAAGTGCAAAAAGAGTCTCTTGTAAATAAAGAAGCTGAAAATGAGGTACAAAGAGACAAAAGAATAAAGCAAATGGCCCCACTTGATGTAGAAAGGGCTGGTTCCGGTTTTAATTTGCAAAATGAGCTTTCAAAGTTAAAAAAATTTGTTCCATTTAACGAGTTGTTGAGAAACAATGAATATAGAGACACCATAGCAAAAATGGTCAAAGGTCAAGGGGAATCACATTATGATATTTTAGAGTTGAATGATGATAATCATGCTATTTCATTTGGGTCAAAGGTTGAAAATTTAGAAAATGAAGAGGTCCCTCCTTTCTATTTAAGTTTGAATGTGCTTGATATGGTGGTCCATAATGCTATGCTAGACTCAGGAGCATCACATAATTTAATGCCGAAGGGAGTGGTTGAAAGTTTGGGATTGGAAATAACAAGACCCTATAAAAATTTGTATTCGTTTAATTCTAAAAGAGTAAAATGCCTTGGTTTGATTAAAGATATGGTGGTAACCTTGAATAAATTGCCATCTAAAACTATAGTCATGGATGTGGTAGTGGCAGATATTCCACCTAAGTTTGGGGTATTGTTGTCAAGATCTTGGAATTCCAAGTTGAAAGGTAGTTTACAGATGGATATGTCATATGCTACAATTCCTGTTCGAGATGGGAGCAGAAGATTATATAGTGAGAAAAGAACTCCTTATGTAGTAAGCAGTCAAGATAAACCTGAAATTCATCACATATATGTTGTTGATACTGATTTGGGGTCTTCTATTTTCTTTAATGATGTTGTCCCACATGATTTAGAAGAAGCATTACATAAGAAGTCTGAGGAAAATAAGGAAAAGGAAGTGATAGAACAGGATGCTTTGGAGGTGAAACAAAAAATGGAAGGCTAGTGGATTATGTACTTTGACGGATCTGCTGCAAAAATAGGTGCTAGAGCTGGTGTGTATATAATTTCTCCTATTCGGGATTTCAAATCTTTATCATATAAATTAACATTTGAATGCATAAATAATGTGGTGGAATATGAAGCTTTATTGCTGGGATTGCATGATTTGAAAGATCTGGGAGCTCAAAGAATAAAAGTATTAGGAGATTCAGAGTTGGTAATAAATCAAGTAAATGATAGCTATCAAACCAGACATCCCCGGATGAGAGCTTATAGGAATGAAGTATGGGATATGTTTGGTAACTTCTTTACAGAGCATACAATTCAAATAGTTGCCAGACATGAAAATTTGGTCGCTGATTCTTTAGCTGTGGCTGCTGGAAAATTTGAAACCCCTGTTGCTGGTCAGAGGGAATACCAGATGGAAATTGTGAATAGACCATCTATTCCTGATAATTCTAAATATTGGCAAGTATTTGAAGATGACATGTAGATCAGAAGGTTCTTGGAACTCTCAGGAGAATTTGTGAATACTCCTATTGACACCGAAAATGACAATGACGAGAGTATTCAAGATGATGAAGAACTTGAGAAAGAGGGGAATGGTGCTGAAAAGTTAAGGGGAACTCTAGAAGGTAAAGATATTATTCAATTAAAAAATAATTTCATACCAAGAGGTTTGATCCCTTTGGAGAAACTTTTTTATCAGAATGATGTTGCTAAGAATCCAAAAGTAAAGCCTGTTGAGAATGTTGTTGAAGATAGGAATATTGGCACTGAGCAGAATCCTAAGGTTATAAAAGTATCCAAGAAAATACCCGAAAAAGAAAAAGAAGAATATGTGAAATTAATGAAAAAATACACATATGTATTTGCTTGGAGTTATGAAGACCTTAAGGAGTATGATACATCTATCATACAACATACCATTCCTATAAATCCTAGAGAAAAACCTTTCAAATAGAAACTCAGAAGGATATATCCTAAATTGCTCCCCATCATTGAGAAATAAATAAAGAAATTATTTGATGCCAAGATTATTGTAACATTAAGGTTTTCAAAATGGGTTGCAAATCTGGTTCCTGTCAGGAAGAAGAATGTAGAAATAAGAATGTGCATAGATTTCCGGAATTTAAACAAAGTTTCTATGAAAGACAATTATCCCTTGCCAAAGATGGATCATATATTGCAGAAAGTAGTTGGACCTGAGAGAATTTCAATGTTAGACGATTTTTCGGGTTATAACCAAATCAAAGTATTACCCGAAGATCAGGAAAAGACCGCATTTACTACACCTTGGGGCACTTTTATGTATGCAAAGATGCCTTTTGGCCTAATGAATGCAGGAGATAATTTCTAGCGAGCCATGGACATTGCTTTTGCAGGAGAAATTGGGAATTTCGTGGTAATCTACATGGATGACATCACAGTCTATTCAAAATATGACAAAGAGCATCTGCATCATCTAGAGAAAGTTTTCATGAACAGTAGGAAGTTTGGTATATCATTGAATCCAAAGAAGTCCAATTTTGCATTGGAAGAAGGAAAGTTGTTGGGCCATATAATATCAAAATATGAAATAAAAATTGATCCTGAAAGAGTGAGTGCAATTTTGAAAGTAGGTGAACCCAGAAGTAAGAAGGAAATACAATCATTTTTGGGGCAGGTGATGCTGAGATCTTAATGAATATCACAAATATGTTGAAGAAAGGTCACAAGGTAAAATGGAATGCGGAAGCCAAAAAGTCTTTTTGGGAAATCAAAAAAGCAATATCAGATGCTCCTATATTGGTGAGTCCAGATTTTACAAAATATTTCTCATTATTTTCATATGCTTCAGAATATACTATAGCAACAGTTTTATTGCAGAAGAATGATGAAAATTTGGAACAGCCCATAGCATTTTTTAGCAAAATGTTGAGGGATGGAGAATTGAAATATGACATTATGGAGAAACAAGCATATGATTTAGTCAAAGCATTGAAGGATTTCAGATTGTATATTCTGCATTCACATATAATTGCACATGTTCCATCTGCTACAGTAAAAGGGATTTTGAGACAACCAGATCCAGAAGGCAGAAGAGAAAAATGGATAGCTACATTACTGGAGTACGACATAGAGATAAATCCTGCCAAGTTGGTTAAAGGACAAGGATTAGCTAAAATGATGGCCAATTCAAATTGTGAGGCTTTACAAATTAATTTCCTATCTCACCAAGCTAATCAGTTGGATACAGAGGTGGAAGTAATGGCTGACTTTGTGGCATCTCCATGGTATTCCGATATTGTTTATGTCCTTCGAAATTTACAAGCGCCAGATGGATTGAGTAAGTCAAAGGTGAGGTCCATAAAATTGAAAGATGCAAAATTCTGTATTTTAAATAAATATCTTTATTGGAAGGACCCCGAAGGTGTGTTAGTAAACTGTCTTTTAGAAAATGAAGCTCAGCATATGGTCAAAGGATTTCATAAGGGGGATTGTGGAGGACATCATTCTTGGAAAGTGACTGCAAACAAAATTCTAAAAGCAGGCTATTATTGGCCTACATTATTTTTAGATGTGTATGAAGAAACCAATAAGTGTCATCAATGCCATATCTTCGACAGAAAGAGGAAAGTGCTTCCTCTCCCTTTGAATCCAATAATAGTAGAAGCTCCATTCCAACAGTGGGGTTTGGATTTTATTGGTGAAATAAACCCCAATTCATCAGGACAACACAAATGGATTCTGACAGGTATGGATTATTTTACAAAATGGATTGAAGCTATTCCCACTAGAAGAGCCACTGAAACTGTAATCATGGATTTTCTTGAGGAAAATATATTGGCTCGATTCGGATGCCCCGGAAGAATACTAATAGACAATGCAGCTGCATTCAAATCCAAGAAAATGATTGATTTTTGTCACAAGTACCATATAAGCCTCAATCATTCAACTGCCTATTATCCGCAAGGAAATGGGTTAGCTGAATCTTCAAATAAGAGCTTAGTAAGGATCATCAGGAAGCTGTTGGAAGATAATAAAAGGTCCTGGAACACCAAGCTCAAGTATGCTCTATGGGATGACATGATCAGTACCAAAAGGGCGATTGGCATGTCTCCGTTCCAACTGGTGTACAGAATTGAAGTCATTTTTCCAGCATCGTTAGGTGTTCCAGTTATGAGATATTTCAAAGATCAGCAAGAAGAACCAAATCATATGCAAAGGAGGATAAATCATATTATTGAGTTGGAAGAGCGAAGGAATAAGGCCTATGACAAGGTGCAGTTACATCAGGAAAAAATGAAAAATACTTTTGACAGAAGAATTAAAGAAGAATAGTTTCAGATTGACGATTTGGTCTTGAAGTCGGATGCTCCTAAAGAAGACAAACATGGGAAATTTGATCATATGTGGGTAGGTCCTTATGTTGTTGCTGGTTACAGAGGACAAAACGCATTTCTGCTAGAATATCTGAATGGGGTTCCTCTGGATAGTAACCCTGTCAATGGAAGGTATCTGAAACATTACCTGTCCTAAGAAGGAGGGTAAAATTTGTATTATAGCTTGTAAATACTTATTCTCTTTATAAATCAATACATATGGTAGGCCGAATGTATTTGAAGCCCGTGGTGAAGGCCCTAAGATTCATGAAGCATGCCATTCTGTTCTAAAAAAAAACAATATATCTACAAAAAACAAAAGATAAGTTTTCTAGAAGTTATTATGAAAAATTAAAGATAGGCACCTGGTCTACGAGTTCTTTGATACCTCGCGGGGAGGATATCAGCCCCAGATGGAGCCAGTTGTTAACAACCCTACCTAGCAGAGGCTCGAAGGGACCATGGTGAAGAGGAAATAATGGTTGATTGTCAAAATTTGGTTAAATGTTATGGTATAAAGTATGAACAAAGGGCGAGTAAGCGATGAATTTTCATGGGATCCAACGGTGTATAGTGGGGAGATGGAGATCGACGGTTTATAACGTGTCCACTCCATGAAGATGCGAGAAAGATAAATACATGCAGAAGGTTCAATGAGGTATGAATATCAATGGTCGCTGATCCTTCCTGATGAGATCTATGGTCATCATGAACTCTGCCCTGTAGACTTGCATGATTAATAAAATGAAGAAGCCTGGCGGAATAAGGTACATGTCGCTTGATCCGACGGTTGGGAAATAAAGGTAAATTATATCAACGATCGTTGACGGATCCAGAGAGGGAATTTGTGCAGGAGTTGGAAACAAAAGGTGGTAGCGGAATGGAAACCATGGTACATGTGGTCGATCGTGGTGCATTCCGGAGGCAAAAGTTGTTTGGTAGAAACCGCCGAAAGGGGGCCTCTGGAGTGGGGTTCTATATAAACAAAGTTGACTTGTTCAACGATTATTTTATTGGCGCTGGACGAATGAAAAGGACCTATGTGCTCGTCAACCTCTAACAGTAAATTTTGAACACACACAGCCACAGTAACAAGTAAGGCTCAAATGCCCAAAATTCATCCATCTAATTACCATTATCGACTGAATTATGGACCAAGGAAAAGATTTGCAAGGGTTTAGTTGTATTTTGGATGACAGAGAAGATTAGCTGGTTGATAGGGACAGAGGAGTGTGTGACCCTTTCCTATCTATAGGAAGTGTATCAGTCAGCAAAGAGAGGTTGTGGCAATACAGTTCACAGGGTATAGATGTCCTAAATGTCTGTAAATCATTTTTATATTATTTTGCTGTCGCGCAGACCCTACATTTTCCCAAATTCATAGAATGGTGTGCAGTTAACTATTCCCCTTCTTAGCGAGTCATTGTAAGTCAGTCTACATCTAGGATAATCTGTAAAATTAATGCCAAGGTCATCTGTGAAAACCTAAACTTGCCCGACAGTTACCCTGACAGTCGTGAACCTGTAAATGAGTCCATTCTTGCTGAATTGTACAAAAATTGTGGAACTGAAGTTCGTTGCAAATTCCTGTCCAGTGTCTTGAAAGAGGGTCAGTCATTAGATGGTCTTTCCCCACCATACCATGTTCGTATTTTCAAAGATGAAGTTAAATTAGCGGTATCCTTAGTCTACCAAATCTTGGGTCTCGATGATGATTGTCACGTAAATGAAGTCAACTTGGGTTTTCTATTAAAAATAAGTTCATTGAGTTATGAGTCTCAGTCAGTTCATGTATTCAGTCTATATGAATACTTGGAAGAAGCGATACATCTTCAATTGAGTGAATTTCCAAAGGTCAGATTCTTCAAATTTCAAACTTATTTGTTGAACATGTTGCTATGTTCAAACGTCACCGAATTACAGTTTTTAAATACCATCTTCTCTTCAGATTTGCCCAAGCAAATTAGCATGTTTGAATTTGCAAATTCAGTCATGTCAGAAATATACAAAAGGTTGTTTGATGAAGTGTTACCTAGGGTATTAGAAGAGATGAAAGGCATGATGCAGTCCTCACCTGAGGATCTAGTCGGAGATTGGTTCCTGTATAAAGATTCCACTATTTTGAGGGTATATGGATTTACTGGGGAACCATATAAGTTACCTGCTTTCCTCACACCCAGATCTTTTGCATTAGAGTTTATGAGGCAAAGATTTCATTTGCAAGAAGAACACTTTGGAGCCTTTAAGAAATCTTCAAATATCAAGTTCCCTCTCAAAGTTGGTTCTTTTATTTTCAAAAATAAAGGTGCCCTGGTGTTCATAGAAAAATTGCTGGAGAGCATGGAATTTCAAAAATAGTCAAGGGTAAATTATGATCCCCATGATATAATTTCCCTGAGAAAGCAGGCGAACAAAAACAAGCCATTTGACCACCGGATTGTTGAAGGTCTGACCGAGATGGCCAATTTGTTTCATTTTATGAAGATTCCAAGATCCGAGGAGGATACAAGTATTATACCAGTTGCAATATCTCAAGTGACAGAGGGTCCCAATATTGTAGTTGAAAGAAGTCTTTCTGAAGTCGAAAACATGGAAGTGGATGAAGATGGGTCACACAAAAAGGCCAAATTGTTTCAAGTTGGTGGAGTTTTAAGTGAAGAGATTTCAGATGATTTAAAAAGAGTTGCTTTAGTTCCAACAAAATCTGTACATATGAATCAGTTTTCTTTCAAAGGTATAGATAATTCAGAATCAATCCCAATTTTCAAATCCAAAGAGGAGCTTATGGCCAGTTATGCGGAGAAGCGAAAGCAGTCCCTAGAAGAGACAAGGAATCTACTCCCGTGGGTGAAGAGTTTAAATAATTCAAAAACTTCCTTGATTTCTACCAGAGACGTGGAAAGAAATACTTTTAAATTGGTCATGGTAAGTGATAAGAAGATGTCAGAAATAGAAGTAAGATTGGACAAGATTAGTGTGCCAGACAAGATTCAGTTACACAAGCAAACGAGAGACATAATTTATTTAGATTTATTAAAAGCTATGATAAGAGTTAATAAGTTACAAATTTTGGTACACAAGTTAGAATTTTAGTTAAAGCATGAAAAGGTTGAAAATAAGGCCAATGCCATTCAAATCAAAAAGTTGCAAGCGGACGTCATAAGTTCAAGAAATGAAAAAAGTAACACACAAGAAATCAAGAGACTGCTGGAAGAAAAGGACAATGCCCTCCAGGTTTTGAAGAAAAGGTTGAATATCCCAAGCACTGAACATGATCAATCATCCGAATTATTAGCATTACAAGAAGAGAAGGACAAGATTCACCAGGAGATGATGGAGCATAAATGAAGAGCTGTCAAATTACAAGAGGAAAAAGACAAATGGGAAACAGAGCGGAATGAGCTAATAGCCCAAATATCCCTGCTGAAAAAGGACCAAATCGATGAAAAAGAGATTATGGAGGAGTTGATGAGCCAAACTCCCACTGATGAAGACCTGTCCATTGTGAATATTGAGAAACCATTAAATGATTTTTCTATAGATGACTTGTTAGTGCCCATGTCCCAAGTCATCCTAAAGGATGAAGAAATAAAAGAATTAAAGGTGGAAAATGAAAATATCAAGTTCGAGTTAGCTAAAGTGAATGAGAATAAAAATAAAATATTGCAAGATAGAAATCAGCTACAAAAGAAATTTAATGAATTGAAGGAAATAAAAATTGGAAAGGGTCCTCTCCAGGGAGCGAAGCACATAATTTGGGATACCTTATCTGTAGAAATTACTAAATTCAAACATTATCTGAACTTTATTAATGATCAAAGCATATTGATCAATTTGGCCAATCAAAGACTGAAGTTAGTAAATGAAACCATGGAGAGGAAACCCCTTGCCACAGCCCAGAACGCATTAAATTTCTTAAATTCATTAACATATCAAAAGTTGCATGATATAGGAGTAAAGGACAGAATATCAATGGTATTATGGGCCAAAATGTTTATCCATAAGCATCATTTAATGAAGACAGTCCAGGACAAAGCTGATGAAATGGTTTCACAGGTTAATGACTTCAAACAAGATTTCAAAGAATTGTTTGAGGATGGTCTGGCTTCCTTTTGGGATGAGGAGGGATGAATGTTTTCTAAAGAGCACTATCACAACCTGTTGGTACAAATCCAAATGGATCATTCCAAATTTGACGATCTAGAAAAGGGGATGACAAGGAAAGTCATTGTGGATAAGCTCACAGAGGATTTCGAGATATTACAAAAGTTCCTAATCATCAGGGGAGGTCTGCCTAAAGTGTCATATGAAGCTTACATGGAGCTGGAGGTGTCCATTCAGGAGATGATTGAATATGATATTCCCAATGCGGAGCAATGGATATCCATATAGAGATTTGGAAAAATGAAGTATATCCTTCATTCATGAAGACAGGTGTTGCGCACTGAGGAGCTGCTTGGATGAGGCCATGTTATCAAGTTGATTTTAAATTAATGATCTGTTAGGATCAAAGCTAGTAGTTTATTCCTAGGAGTTAGGAATATAGTTACAACACTTTGATTAAGACGGTTATTCAATTATAAATCCTCTTGGAAGATGAAAATCATTTTATGTATATAAGTGCATCTATTTTAGGTGATGGAGGTTGGAACCCATCGAATTGTTGAATGTTTCTTTTGAGAACGTATATTTTTGAATAAAAAAGCGAATGCATAAGAGTTATCAGAGATTCCTGTGTTATTTACATTACAATCCGTATTTCTCTTCTTCTGTGATTGTGTTTTTCCAGTGTAACACTCCATTCTGTTTTCTTCATATCTGAAACATAGTGTTGAATGGTTAGAATTCATAATGTTTATGCTCCGATCATCGTTTCAGATATTTCATATATTTTTCTACTAAATTTAATATAGAACTCATCTTTGATGCTCTGTATTAATGGAATGTCCATTGCTTCTTCTATTTCACGTGAACTAAATGAATGACTGTGATGGAATGGTTATCTTGCCTTTGGTAAAATCTCATGCATATGTCTTTGTGAATATATTTATGTATATGTGACTCCATTTCCCAATGGTTATGTGTATTGTTTCAACCACCTATACAATCTTTGAGTGTTGATTTATACCTGGCCTTGTAAAATCTGTATTTGAGAGATCCCTCTCTGGAAAGGGAAGCCAGTTTCTTTCTAAAAGTGGTTTTGTTGTTACCTTGGAATTTATATTTTACAACCTGGGTACATTATGAGTGCTAATAGGGCCCAACAACAAGGCTATGGTCACCCTTTAACAATTATTATGTCTAGAAAAGTGAGGAAAGAGGCAAAACCACATGGAGAAAATCCTCCCTCAAGATAGGACAAGGCACAAAATTTGAAATGTGTCTTCAACATATATTCAGCTTCACTTTAATGATCTGAATTAACTACTTCTGGATGAAGGACTTGTTGAAGAAATCATAAACTCCATGATCATGCGCTGGAGTGTAGAACCTGCAAGAAGGAAGAGGAGAGACTCCTTGTATCTCATCAACTGATGAAGTAGTAGCATTAGCTGAATGCTTATTTCTGATGTCAAACTCTGATATGCAAACATAATATGAAATGGAAAAGAGATCAGTGCATACTCCTTCCCCAAAAGTACAAAAGTTAAGACAATTTATTTCACACCCAATTCCCTGAATAGCTACAAAATTGTGATGTGAATCACATGTCAATATTCCAATCTGTTGTAGCACCTGTATAGATATGATATGAGGCTGATAAAAATATGATATATCAGAAACATTTGCATATGGAACAGCAAATACAAAGTCTTCAATGGCTCCATGAGAATATAGGGCTAGACTAGGAAAATTATGAACAACTGGGGAAAATTGATAGGTGTAAAAATATGAATGATGGATGGGCTTAAGATATGAACAATAAGTTTTTAGAGCAGATCCAAAAATGTTTAATATCCGTCAAAATATGACTAATGACATGGATAAATAGCCAATGAAATATAGGAAATACTTCAAACCATGTAAGATAAATATCACTGCATAAGAGACCAATGAGGAATCAACTAGTGATCTTCGGATTTGTATAGTTTTTGGATTATTCAGAGGTATGGTAGATGTTATGGATGGTGGTATTATATGTGTATCAACCTGCAAAGATGCTTCTAAATCAGAATCCAAAGGATCACATATAAGCATATCAATAGACTCATGGGAATACACTGGTAATGAATCCTCTGTATGAAAGGAGGAAAGAATGAGATGTTCACAATCTTCAAGAAGGATTTGAGTATTGATGCCAAGAAAAAACGAGGATATGTTGAAGCACATGAGATCAAGTAAGGTAAGTGGTATGACAAAAATAAGGCTTGATGTGGCTAAGCAAACATCCTGTAAGTCATTGGGTTGCGCACCATCAATGAGAGAGGTATGCAAGAGATGTAAAGAATCTGGCACATAGATCTCAGAATCTAAGATAGGAGATTGAGAGAACAATGAATGGGTTATAGGATCATAATCAATATCAGCAGCAGCTCCATATGTTACCTCTTTTTTCATCAATAGTATCACAAGAAGAAAAATCACCTTCAAGAGACATAGAAAAAGATGGCTCTTCAATATTTGCTTCTTCATTGAAGGAGGAAGCATTCGAATGAAAGAGGGCAGCAGCAACATGAAATTTATGAGAAAATTCTTCATCATGATCAACTTCATCAGAGAATGTGGAGGCCAAGAAATCTTGAGAGAGAGAGAAAGAGGAGATGCTAGGTTCACTCCATGCTTCATCTTCAATTTCCTGCAAACCAAAAGATTTGTCCAAAATTTTCCAAAGCTCAAATGGAAATTCAGCAGAATCTATGAGATGATATATATTTGGAGAAATTCAAAAAACACATAATTCCATAAGCTCTATCACAATTATTTATCCAATCAATCTTCTCTTCATAAGACTCAAGTTCACTCAATACACCAATGGAGACATTAAAGACACATTGCCTCTTCAAGTATGCACTCATATTTGGCTTCCAATCAGCATAGTTGAAAGGAGATAGTAGATGAAATTTTGAATCCATAATGAAGTTGTTGATATGCTCTAGGAGATACTCTCTGCAACCTGCAAAACAAACTAGGAGAAAATCTTGTGAGCTAGACAAGCTCTTCTTTAGAGAGGGATAGGCGACTGGAAGCATTCCTCAAATCTGTAGCACTTGATCAACTTGCTGCTCTGATACCATGTATAAATAATAGATCAATGCTATGTGCAATGATGCTAAAATGAAGCACAGGAAATAGATCTTGCTACAAAGAATTCTCACAAGCATACACAGGAAAAATAGAGAGAATAAAAGAGACTGAATCACATGAATGAAGAGATGAATATTGGTGTGTATCCTTCCATTGAATAATTATGAATAATAGTATACATAAATAGTAAATCCCTCATAGGAAAATATAATTGTATGGAAACAACTCATAAAGCTCAAAAAGGCTGACTTACCAAAATATACCAAAACCCCCATAGGTGGATAAAGCACTTACTAAATCTATCAAGGAAATCATGAGCTGGAAAAAGCATGAGTGAGTTGTCAAGGAGATGGAAATAACATGATAATCCTATAAAATGGAGAAAAAATAATGGAGGATGGGTTGGAAACAAAATCTCCCAGTTTCCTAGTTGACTAGCTTTTATCTTATCCATAGAAAAGCAGGAAAGCAGAATCTGCTATAAAGTCCTGTATACTAATTCTAGATGGTCAAAAGGTGGTCAATATCAACCTAGAAGTGGAAATAAATCATTCCTAGGATGTAGATGGCATGTATTGACTTTAAGGTGCAAGTGGATGCCAACTAATTAAGCTAGTGGGTGAATAATTAATCAAATAATGATTAATTAGTTTATCCTAAGTTGTGAGTGGGTTTAATATATTCCTACAGACTATACGGTCTCTGCATTCTAGATATTTATATTCTTTAACTGGTTTCTCAAAGTCATCTTTCAATTTATGTTCTTCCCTTAAAATAGCTTGGTTAAGGAATCAAACATGTCTTTTGGTGTCTTTAGGGAAGACACTTGTGGTATAAGGTGATCCTTGATAGAATCAACAATAATCCTCTTGGCCTTGATCAAGTTATTCTTGTGTAAGGCCTTAGCCTCATCTCCCTCTAGAACTAGAACCTCTCCACTCATGTAGGACTCCAATTCATTTTCTTCAAGAACTAGTGAGATCCTATACTTCCATGCTCTGAAGCTTCTAGCTTCACCAAGCTTGTCATCAAGCTAGTGTGGTAGGCCATTTTGAAATGAGAACCTCAAATGTAAATAGAAAAAGATTAGATATTACAGATTTGAGGTGTCTGTCTTGGTTCTGAATCTTCCTGATCTAGGGTTTGTTAGAGAAACCCTAATTTTCAAAAATTAGAATATTTATGATTTGATTGGATAGAAATACGTGCCTCCTGAAGGTGAGCTGAGCAGCATATTCATTATCCTAAAACTGTGATCAGAACTGCAAAATATATGATGCCCTATTATCCTTCAATTTCTTCTACATAATTCCTTGATATTGTTTCTACAATATATCCAAAATTACTGCTCCTCTGTGTCTAAAACTTTTCATTGAGATAGCCTCGTCTGTCCTCTTTCCAGCACCTCAATTTTGAGAAGAATTGGTTTCACCAATTGGGACTTATGATATTTTTCCCAAGGTGACAAATTTCTGGACTGTTCATCATAGTGAACTTGTACTGACTAACACTTGTCATTGTTTCACCTTCAAGGTATGAAGCTTTTACCAAAGAAAGTAAATTCTACGCCCTATCTAGAACATCTTGAGAAATTTCATTTGGACTTTTGTAGCCCAATATATAGTAATTCTATCCTATTTAGGGATGAATCATGGGAGAGGTTGGAACCCTGATTTCAAGGAATCATATCTCCCAGAATATAGTGAATTTGAGGCTGAAATATTTAAACAGGGTACATTAGGATTTGATCTTTGTCCTGTGAAATTTTTTGCACCTGAACCTTCTTCAATATCGAGATATAGCGAATGTACCAAAACTACTAGTTTCAGTATTTTAGGGTTTTTTCAGGCCGAAGGTCAAATTAGGGTTTGAATTTCCCATAGTTTTACTCAACCAAAATTTTTTACCTTCGTCTCTAAAATTTGATTTTGATGAGGAGAGAAATCCTATGCTAGGCTCACTCAAAATTCCTCTTCTGTGAAAATCCCTAATTTCCCGCAGTAGTGACATGTCAAAAACTGAAAATGTTCAAAATCAAATCCTGCTTCGACAGAAAGATGCGCCCTTCAATGAAGAGTTATCCTAGCATCCTTTTGCTGATGGATTGTGGAGAGAGACCTAAAAAGTAAGAATCCCTAGGTTATGCAGCTACACAGTGTCTTCTTCTTACGTTAGCTCTGATACTAGGTTAGATTTTATCATTTAGTCAATATGATCTAGAATCTTATGTGAGAAAATAACATGCACAACAATAATCACAAAAGACAAGAGACACAAAGATTTTTCCTCAGAAAAACCATAAAGGAGAAAATCCCACAACTTCCTCAGAGATAGAATGAGCAGCAATGGCAAAAGTAAAACAAAAAAACAAAAATATGATCTCTGACAGCTGATCTCTCTCTCACTTGTGTAAGTTCATTCTCTCTCAGTCATGTGCTACAGTTGAGTGAGTGTGTGTTGCAAATAGAGAGGCTCTCTATTTATACTAGATTATGACTTGAAAATTAATTACCAGGGCTGACTTCTCTAGGATATTCTAATAACCATAGTGCCCCACCACTGTGGGTACTTTTCCCCCTAATCAACAAAGGACGGTCTATCTCTATAACTTTACATGAATTTATTATATTAATGATTCTACCCATAGGAACATATGGGTACATTGAAATACAAGTGATTCTCCTGATAGGAACATCGAGGTACAATATAATATATACAAGTGAATACATTCTGGAGTTACAAATACATCAACAGATAAGTCCTGTCTGGTCTGATGATGTAATTGAAGAAGAAAAAATACATGATGTCCCAGAAGGAACCATCAGAGAAAGAAATAATCCAAAGACATACCCTAGTTATGTGGATTGGATGTGTGATCTCATTTATAATGAGTCGACACGTTATCAAGAATCAACAAAGCAAAAGGAGTGGTTTGATTCTATGGCCAAGGAATACAAATCCATTATAACGAATGATTTATGGGAAATAGTACCAATAACAAAGGGAAATTCAATGGTATCCTCAAAATGGAACTACAAGAAAACAAAGTCAGCATATGTTAATATAAATAAGTACAAGGAAAGATTCATATCTAATGGATTCTCCCAAAAGGAAGGAATCGACTATGAGGAGACATTTGCACCAGTAGCTAGGTACACCTAAGTTAGAACCATCCTTTCCTTGGCATCCAATATGAAGTCGAAATTACATCAGATGGATGTAAATACAACCTTCCTAAATGGATTAATATAAGAATAAATATATATTGAACAACCGAAGGTTTTGAGATAAACGATCAAGAAACTCATGTATGTAAACTCAAGAATGCATTGTATGGTTAAAGCAAGCACCTAAAGCATGGTATGGAAGAATTGATGGATTCCTGATGAGTTTGGGCTTTAAAAAGAGTAAAGAATATTCCAAACTCTATTATAAAGTTGAGGGTGATGGACATATGATATTACTACTGTATGTATATGATTAATATATGAAGATAATCCCATCAATGAATGTAATAAGAATCTTGCTACAGAAATTGAGATGAAAGACCTTGGAATGATGCACGATTTTCTAGGTGTTTAATTATGACAGTATCCAGACAATATTTTCCTAAACCAAGGAAAATATGTAGTATAAATCCTAAATATATTTGGGATGATAGATTGTAAGGCTATGACTACTCCGATGAAAAAAAGGTTGAATCTATTGAATGATGAAACTTCAGAAACACTAGATGGCACCTTATACAGACAAATTATTGGTTTTGTAATGTACTTAACCAATAAAAGACCAGATATATGTTTTTTTTAAAACACTCTAAGTCAATATATGGTGAATACCAAACATATTCACTTACTAAGAGAAAAACATATGATGAGGTATATAAAGCATACTTTAGATTATGGTATCATATATGCAACAAATGGTGATATGAGATTACATGGATTTAGCAATTCAAATTGGGAAGGAAGTGCTGAAGATAGAAACGACACTTAATGATGTTGTTTTAGTTTGGGATCAGGAATTATCTCACGGTTCAGTAGAAATCATTCTAGTATTGCACTTAGCAGAGAAGGAGTTGAATACATTGCATCATGCTCAGCTTGTAGCAAATTAGTATGGCTTCACAAGATGTTGACAGGATTATTTGATGTAGAAATATATGTTACTGATATCCTTTTTGATAATCAGAGTTGTATTAAAATGACAAAAAACCTGGTGTTTCATGATTATTCGAAACATATCGAAGTCAGATATCATTACATCCAGGATATGGTGTAGAATGAAGTTGTAAAGCTCAAGTATGTTCCTACAGAGGAACATGTTGAAGATGTGTTTACTACGACTTTGTCTCGTGTAAAGTTTGAATACTTCCAAGACAATCTTGGCATAGTTCAAAAGGACTTCCCTCGAAAGAGGGAGACAAGAAGATATTAAAAGGATGCAATAGTGGTAGCTCAGCCTAGAGTAGGATAATTTTGTCTAGGATTGTTGGCCTGAAAGGGTTAGTAATTCAGACGAGGCCTATTGTTCCTAAGGGGATTAGTATGTATGGAAAGGTATGTTTATCCCAAGAGGATTAGTAAGCTAGAACAAGGATTTTTGGTCCTTGAGAAGATCCATCTGTATGACTAGGCTTGTTGACTGAAAAGGGTTAGTAAGTTAGAAAAAATGCCTAGATGGATCTACCAGATAACTCACCAAGATACTGATCCAATATGGTTATAAGGAAAGATGTAGTTTCAATATTATTATACTAATGTAGCGAGTTCAATATTTTCATACTAATCTTCTTGACATGTTGCTGAGATAGTTTCAATACTCTTATACTAATGTAGAAGGTTCAATATATTCATATTGATGTTGTTTTTATGTTGATTATATAGCTTTAGTATTTCTATGCTGATGATCATGATGTTGTTTCAACATTTTTTTATGTTGATGATGATGATGTTCCAACATCTCTATGCTGATGATGCAAATTTATTGATGATGTTGTTTTAGAACTAACATGTTAATGATGTTGTCATTGTTTCGGTATTTACATACTGATGTTGCAGATGATGTTTTAGTATTTATATACTGATGTTGGAGATGATGTTTTTGTATTTATATATTGATGTTGAATATGATGTTCTAGTATTCACATACAAATGTGGTAGAAGAAGATTCAATATTCATGTATTGATATGATAGATGATGATTCAATATTCACATACTAATATTGCAAAAGATGATCCAGTACATGCAGAAGATGATTCAATATCCACAAACTGATGATCTAGAAGATGATTCAGTATCCACATACTAATGTTGCAGAATATGATCCAGAAGCTGATTGAGTATTTACATACTAGGGTTGTTGAAGATGATCCAATATTATCATGCTGAGATCTATGATGAATATGTATGATGGTGTTCCAAGACTTCCTATGACATATATAGACTCACCATATAGATCATGAGGAATTGTGGTAGTAGTTTCTACCTTTGTTGAATACCTTCCTAGTTAAGAGGGAGTGTTAAAGATATTCCGTATGTATTGATTATTTTCCTCCTTCAACAGATGAGTTTGGTCATGTAAGAGTAATTGAAAGAATCAATATAAACCTGTGGATGTATGTATGGTCAATAGTACCTAAGTGTCATTATAATAATTTTTTTTGGGTGTCTTACTAGACAAGTAAGCCCTGTCAGTTAGACAAGTCGTCGCTGCTAGGTTCTAGGTCAAGTCAAAATATAAATATAAATAGGGAGGTGATCCCCTTCATTTGTACACACTCACTCAAGAAAGTTTACAAGAGAGAGAAGAATAAATGTGCCATAAATAAGAGAGGAGTTGTATTAGGTTTTACACTGCTCTAGTTGAATTATATATGGAGGACGTTTTGCGGTGTTTTCTCTATTATGGTCTCCCCGAGGAAAACATTAGTTTTCTTTGTGTTACTGTGCTTGTTGTTATTTAAGTGATCCTACTATTGAAAATTGTTTTAAGATATCATCTAATCAATTAAGAAAAATTAATAGAAGGCTCCATCTTGGTTCACTTTTTTTTTGGTTTGTGAATAAACATGGGACATCCAAATATCTGAAGAAGTGATATATCTGGTTTCTCACCAATGAACACCTCTTTAGGTGTTTTCTCATCAAGAACTACTTGCGAAATTTTTTTATGTATGTACACTACTATAATAGTCGCTTATTCCCACAAATAAGCAGATAAATCCTGATCATGTAACATGGCTTTTGCAGCATCACAAATAGTTTTGTTCTTTCTTTCTGCAACCCCATTTTGTTGTGGGTTGTAACGAACTTTTAACTTTCTACATATCTCTGCATCACTACAAAGATCATTAAAATAATTTGATTCAAATTATCCACCATTATCATACATTAGGGCATATATATTCCTACTTGTTTTATTCTCAACTAAGGATTTATATTCTTGAAATTTACCAAAGGTTCCACTTTTGGATTTCATGAAGTAAGTCCAAGACTTATGGGAGAAATAAGAAATGAATAAAACATAGTAAATATGTCCACTGAGGGAAGGGAATGACATGGATCCACATACATTTGAGTGAAGTAAATCTAACATTCCTTTAGATCTAGTATGGCTTCTAGGAAACTTCCTTTTAACATCCTTTCCTAAAGCACAACCCCAACAAACCATATCATGCACAAAATCAAAACTAGGCATACCTTTCACCATTCACTGCAAACAAGGGAGTGTTTTGAAGCAGAGGTGTACAAGCCACCAATGCCAAAGATTGCATGGGATGATAATATGATGTACCATGGCTGAAATATACTTTCCTGTGACCTTATAAATTGCTCCTTCTTGAACTCCAATGACATTAGCAGTATTAATGTTCTGATTATTCAACAACAAGTATGCTTGATTCTACATGAAGATAAATCAGAATCCTTAATTTTCAAGGACATACACAAAGAGTAGGTTCTTATTTAATCCAAGAATATAAAGGATTTCCTCCATATGTAGTGTGTCTCTTGAGATGAGATGGAAGGATGTGGATCCAACTCCTTGGATCGAATATGTGTCATTGTCTCCCAATTCGACCATGCATGAAAATTGTTTCTCTTTTATGTTAATGATTGCACCCTTAAACCCTGACATATGTTTGGAAGCACCACTTTCAATCATCCATGTATATTCTCCCATGATGAGATATCTAGATGAATAAGAGATGAGGAAATACTCCCTCCTTGTCTTTTTCTCTCCAATGCATATTCCATGGAATTTTCTTATACAGAAGTGGAAGCATGAAATCTTCCTTCTCTTATTTTCCTTGTATGGAAATTTCATGAAAAGTGTCTTGTCTTTTGAAAATAATAGTATATAATTTTTATTTTTCAAAACATTTAGTAATTTATTTTTTCTTTGCATGGAGGAACTTCTTAGGAGCGAAAGGATTCCTTCCTTTATTGGTTCTTGTTGTGAGGGAAATATTCTCCTCCTTAGTTCTCAAAACTTTGTTATGGATGTGCCCTTATTCTTGGATGCAATCATGCCAAAGTACTTTGAATCTGGTATTCTCTTTTATTCCATTTACCGCATCAAGAAGGGTCACCCATGAGGATGGGATTTTGTTGATGGTGGTTTGAAGAAGGTCATAATCATCCATCTCAACACCAGTGCTTGCAAGTGAATCCTTCACTTGTAAAATATTTGTGAAGAAGGAAGATACGGTCTCATCTCTTTCCATATTCATGTTCCACAACGTTTTCTTCAAAACCCTCATTTGAGTAGGGGTCTTCTTCTCATAAATATTTGTGAGTGTTTCAAAACACTCTTTTTTCATATTGAATAATGTGATCATCTACATGAGGTTGTCCTTTAGGGAGTCATATATGATCCTATTTGTATTTTCTTGATTCTTATTGTAATTTGTTCTTCCTGCATTTTTAGTGGGATCTTCAATCATAGTGGTCACAAAGGAATCAAGATCATTCTCTTATAGAATGTTAATCACACTCTCCTTCCATGTGTTGAAGTTTGATGTTCCTTAAATTCATTCTTCTGGACAAACTAAGATTGATTCCATTGCTTCAAGATATGCATAGTTTTAGAATGTTTGCACAAAACTAAGTTCTTTCACACCCTTGATTTCATAGCAGGTCAATGTTTCAGCAATAATGAAATAATATTGAACTTAAACTTTTTATAATCAAATCCAGTGCATATAGATCTCATTAACAATTCAAACACACAAATCATTCAATCCATAAGAAACAAAATGTACCCTAATAAAACACTCCAAATATGGAGGATGAAAACCCCAACAATCCTTTGGTTATGATAGATAAATGCAGAGAATGATTTACAACACATGAGAAGATTTCCTAATAAGAGATATCAAAGAAACACTAGAGAATAGAGATCACTCAGAACACTGTCTCATCCTTGCCAAGTGAACATCACCTTAATCAAGCTTATTTAATCACACAATGAATTATGAGAGATAGTGAATGGTTGCATGAATTTTTGCACTATTAACAATGCGTGCATTGTGTGCACTACCCATACACTAACATTTTGCACCTTCTTTGACTTGGTGCCAAGTAGTCACCTCAAAGTTCTATCCCATGAAAAATGTTAACACATATATTTAGCACAGAGATGGAAAAAATTTGATGAAAGAGAAATAATAAGTAACTTGCCAAACTTTGGTTAAAAGATATAGTATAAGCGTATCATGGTGAGCCAAAACGATGAAGATCTAATGGTGCGGAGTGAAGAGTTGAAGATCAATGGTCTATGATATCCCCGCTCTCCAAAGGTGCATGAAAGATAAATTATATCCGGGCATTTAATAACATACATAGATCAACGGCTGTTGATTTTGCTTGAAGAGATCCACGGCCTGTATTGGTTCCCCTTTATGGACATGCGCAATGGTTAAAACAATGGAGCCTAGCGGAATTTGATATTTTCCACCCAATCTGACAGTTGATAGATCATGGTCGATCGCATCTACGGCTATGGAGGATTCCGGAGCATAAAGTTGCATGGGGAATAATTTCAGGAATCCCAGCGGAATTAGATACGTGTCATCTAATCTGATGGTGGGTAAATACAGGTATATCACATCAATGGCCGAGGATGATTCCAAAGCTCAGACTTGCATGGTAGATGAGACTCAAGCACTTGGCGGAATCGGGTATGTGTCTTTCAATTTGACGACGGGAAATAAGAGTTGATTTCATCGATGGCTGGAGATGGCTCCGGAATGGAGACTTGCACGAAGGTTATGACCAGAGACCCCGGGCGGAATTTAATTATGTGGTGCTTAATCTGACGATTAAAAATCAAAGGCGATGTGGATCAATGGTTACAAAAGAATCCAGAGTGTGGAAATGCACGGCAGATAGAGGTAGAAGGTGGTTGCGGAATATAAACCGCTGTCCACGCGTCGAATTGTGATATACTCTGGAGGCTAGACTGGTTTTGTGTAAACCACCGAGGGAGTGCTTCGGAGTGGGGCCTTATAAAAGGAAGGTTGACTTGTCTGGTGGGTATTATGTTGATTGGCTCCGGCGGGTGAAAAGGACATGCAGGTTCGTCAACCTGTGACTATCATTTTCAAGCATACCACCACGTATAACAGGTAAGGCATAAGCTCTCGTAATCCATCCGTCTGTTTGCTGTTTATCGACTGAATTATGGATAAAGAGGAGGAATTACAGACTAGTCATGTTATAGATGACAGAGAGGAATATTTCGTCGACAGAGATAGGGGCGTATGTGACCCCTTCCTATCTATTGGCAGCGTGTCTGTTAGTAAGGAAAGATTGTGGTATTACAATTCGCAGGGGAATGACTTATTGAATGTATGCAAATCCTTTCTGTATTACTTCGCCCTTGAGAAAACCCTCCATTTCCTGGAATTTGCAGAGTGGTGTGTCGTTAACTATTCCCCGTCTCTGAGAATTATCATCAGTCAGTCCACGTCCCGAATTCTTTGTAAAGTCAATGCTATAATCATCTGTGAGAACCTCAGTTTACCTGAAAATTACTCGAATAGTCGTGAGATAGTAAATGAGTCAATCCTTGCCGAATTTTACAAGAAGTGTGAGACTAAAACCTGTTGCCAGTTCTTGTCAAATGTTCTAAAAGATGGTCAATCGTTAGATGGATTTTTCTTGCCATACCCTATACATATTTTTAAGAGTGAAGTCCAATTAGTTATTTCTTTGGTTTGTCAAATATTAGGTCTGGATGATGATTTCCGAGAGAGCGAGGTCATCCTTGGGTTTTTTATTGAGAATAAGTTCCTTAGGCTCTGAATCTCAGTCGATTCTAGTTTTTAGTCTAGATGAATACCTGGCTGAAGCAATCCACCTTCAGCTAAGCGAGTTTCCAAAGGTTCGGTTTTTTAGATTTTAGACCTACTTGTTCAATATCATGTTATGATCCAATGTCACTGAACTCCAGTATTTAAATACTATCTCTTCTTCTGAATTGCCAAAGCAAATCAACATGTTCGAATATGCCAATTCGATTATGTCGGAAGTGTATAAAATGTTATTTGACGAAGAATTGCCTCGTGTTTTGGACAAAATGAAGTGTTTGATGCAGTACTCACCTGAGGACCGAATTGGAGATTGGTTCCTTCATAAAGACTCCATTGTGTTAAGGATATATGGATTTACAGGACATCCTTACAAGTTATCTGCTTTCTTAACGCCAAGGATTTTTTCTCTGGAATTCATGAGACAAAGGCTACATTCTGAAGAGGAGCATTTTGGGGCTTTCAAAAAGTATTCAAATGTTAAATTCCCCCTGAAGGTCGGTTCTTTCATCTTCAAAAGTAAAGGTGCTTTAGTATTCATAGAGAAGTTGCTGGAGAGTATGGATTTCCAAAAAGAGCCGAAGATGATATATGATCCCCACCATATAATATCATTGAGGAAACAGGCCAACAAGAAAAATCCTTTTGATCATCAGCTTATTGAGGGGTTGGCTGAAACAACAACTTTATTGCAGTTTACTGAGATATCAATGTCTGATGAAAATGTCCATACTGTACCTGTCACAGCATCTCAAACTGCAGAAGGTACTAGTATTGTGATTAAGAGAAGTATATCTGAAATAGAAACTATGGAGATTGACGAAGATGGTTCGCATAAAAAACCAAAGTTGTTTCAAGGTGGTGAAATTTTAAATGAGGATATTTTTGATGGTTTCAAAAAGGTTGCTCTGATTCCAATGAAGGCAGTGTAGGTAAATCAATTTTCTTTTAAAAATACAGATGCTTCAGAACCAAGCCCGATTTTTGAGTCAAGGGAGGAACTCAAGACTAACTACATGGAGAAAAGAAAACAGTCTCTGGAGGAGACGCGGAATATGATGCCATGAGTAAGAAGTCTACACAGTCCAAAAACTTCTCTGGTTTCTGCTAGAGATGCTGAAAGAAATACACTCAAGTTAGCCATGGTAAATGACAAGAAAATGTCAGAAATGGAGATTAGGTTGGATAAAATCAGTATACCAGATAAGATACATCTTTATAAACAAACCAGTGATATCATTTACTCAGACCTGTTGCAGGCCATGATAAGAATAAACAAATTGCAAAGTCTGATAGATAAGTTAGAGATCCAGTTAAAACATGAAAGAGATGAGAATAAGGCAAATGCTATCCAGATCAAAAAGCTTCAAACAGATATTGTCAATTCAGATAACACCCAGGCAGTCAGGAGAATGTTCGAAGAAAAAGACAACGCTCTCCAAGTGTTGAGGAAGAAATTGAAAATCCCAGGTTCTGAGCATGTTCAGTCCTCTGAGCTACTGGCTCTGCAAGAAGAAAAAGACAAGGTCCATCAAGAAATGATGGAGTATAAAGGGAGAGCTGTTGAGTTGCAGGAAGAAAAGGACAAATGGGAAGGCAAAAGAAATGAACTGTTATCTCATATTTCCTTGATGAAAAAGGATCCAATTGATGAAAAGGAGATTATGGAGGAGCTAATGAGTCAGACTCCCACAGGTGAAGACTTGTCCATTGTGAATATTGAGAAACCATTGAATGATTTTTTTGCGGATGATATTTTGGTGCCCATGTCCCAAGTTAGTCTCAAATATGAAGAAATCAAAGAACTAAAGACAGAGAATGCAAAGATCAAATCTGAACTGGCCAAAATGAGTGAAAACAAAAACAAAATATTACAAGATAGAAACCAGTTGCAGAAAAAGTTCAATGAAGTGAAGGAGAAAAGCATTGGTAAAGGTCCCTTGCAAGGAGCAAAACACATTATTTGGGAGACATTATCTATTGAGATTACCAAATTCAGGTATTATCTGAATTTCATTGACGATCAAAATACTTTGATCAATTTGGCCCATCAAAGATTAAAGCTAGTGAATGAACACATGGGAAAAAGACCTCTCACCACAGCTCAAAATGTGCTGAACTTTTTAAACTCACTGACTTATCAAAAGTTACATGATTTAGGGATAAAAGACAGGATATCCATAGTGCTGTGGGATAAGAAATTTATTCATAAACATCATTTAATGAAGACGGTCCAGGACATAACAGATGAAATGGTTACACAGGTCAATCACTTCAAGTAGGAGTTCAAGGAAATTTTTAAGGATGGCCTACCTTCTTTCTGGGACGAGGAGGGGTGGATGTTCTCTCAGGAGAATTATCATAGCTTGCTAGTTCAGAATCGCATGGACCACTCTAAATTCGATGACCTGGAAAAGAGCCTAACAGGAAAAACTATTGTGGATAAATTAACAGAAGATTTTGAAGTTCTACAGAAGTTCGCAATTATCAGAAGCAGATTGCCCAAGATGTCCTATAAAGCATACATGGAGCTCAAAGTATCAATCCGAGAGATGATGGAGTGTGACACCCCAAACGCAGAACAGTGGAAGGCTGTGGAGAGATTCGGAAAAAGCAAATACATCTTGCATGCATAGAGACAGGTGTTATATGACATGGAGCTGACTGGATGAAGATGTTTTACCAAGTTGATTTTACTTTATGATCTGTTAGGATTGGAGCAGTAATTTATTCCTAGAAGTTAGGGATTCAGTTACAAAACTTTAAATTAAGCCGATCATTCAGTTGTAAATCTTCTTGGAATATCTATTATTTTTTGTATATATTTGCATCTTTTTATGAGATGGGGGTTGGAACCCATCGTGTTGCGGAATAATTTTGGAGAACATATCTATTTTTGAATAAAAAAGTGAATGCATGAAGGTTGTCAGAGATTCCTGTATCATTGATATTACAGTCTGTGTTTCTTTCTTTATGTGATTGTATTTTCCCAGTGTAACACTTCATTTCGTTTCTTCTTCATACCTAAAATACAGCGTTGGGTGATTGGAATTCATATGTTTATGGTCTAGTCATCATTTAAGATATTTTATGCATTTTCTGCTAAAGTTGACATAGAATTCATCTTTGATGCTCTGTGTTAATGGACTGTTTCCTCATCTCTTCTGTCTCACCTGGATTAAATTGAATGACTTTGATGATGTGATTATCTTGCCTTTGATGAAACTCGTGTATATGTCTTTGTGATATATTTATATGTATGTGACTCCATGCCCAATGGTTATGTGATTTTTTCAGCCATACATACAAATCTTTAAATGTTGTTTTATATCTGGTCCTGTTAAATTTTCATTGAGAGATCCCTCTCTGGAATAAAATACCAATTTCTTTATAAAGTGGTTTTTGCTGTTACCTTGGAGTTTACCTTTTTACAACCTGGGTACATTCTGAGTGATAACAAACTGGTGCCGTTGCCGGGGAACGAATGAGCATATCTGCCCTGGGAGAATGACAAAATTGAAGAAATATTTCTGTGGGCAAACAAGAATTTTATCAAGAAGAAGGTTGTATATTTTCCCTGGCGACTCCACTGTGAAACTTGTTCAGAGCTTAAGGAGTCATTCTGGCTTCGAGAAGACATACGCTAGGTAACTCTGATACCGAAATTTTGAAAAGTTTTGAAGACCCAAAAAAGTTATTTAAGAAGAAAAATAAAGAAAAGATATATTTTCCTTTGTTTGGTGCATCATCATCTCAAGATTCTCATTTTGATCCAAAATGGGAAGTTAACGTTGGAAAAAATCTGTTGAGAACCAAGTATGAGTCTGACCTTAAAGATACTGAGTTTAATCCCCGTAGATTAGAGTCTTACCTGTTAGATTCTCTTTGGAGAGATTTGCAACAAACCACTAAGGCTGAAACATCTACCTCTCAGAATACTCAAACCTCTTCAAACCCTACGAATCCACCTAGACCCATGGCAGCAAGATTTGCTCCCTTGCGCCTCCCTGATGTATTACATGATCTCCCTCAAAATTATTCTCAGAGAATTTCTTTATTTGATGGAGAGGGTGATATAGCCGCAAAACAACATGTTGCCAAGTTTGAAGATTTTATTGACTTGGAAGAAGTTGATTATCCTGATGTCAAAATGCTGTTATTTGCCCAAAGCTTGTCAGGAGAGGCAAAGAAGTGGTTTAAAGACTTATCAAATGGGTCTATAGTAAATTTTCAGGCCTTCCAAAATGGTTTCCTGGACAGGTGGAATGATAAATAGAATCCTTTGCAGCTTTTATCTCAGTATAATGGTCTCAAAAAAGGGGGTTTTGCACCTGTTCATGAATTTTCCAGCAGATTCATGAGGGATTACAACTCTATTCCGGAAGATATAAAACCTTCTCCTATAGCTACCAAACTACATTATGCTGGGGCTTTTGATAATGATTTTGCATTCTCATTGCGGGAGAGGAAATCGACAACTCTTGCTTCCATGTTTACTGATTCCCTAGAAGTGGAAGCTAACATGATGGCGAGTGGAAAAATGAAGCATAGGGATTTAGATAGGAGGAGAAAAGAAGAGAATTTGCCTTCTACTTCATCCTCTTTTGCTGATGCTAAATTTGAAATGATGTTGAAAACCATGGAAAATTTGATGGATAAATTAACTATGGATACTAGGCCTTTCAACAGAGAGAAAGGGGATCCCCAAATCAGGAATGCAAATTTCAGAAGACCAAATCCCCCTGTTCCTCCCCAAAATAGATAGAGAGACCAGAGAAATCGAAGAAACCAAGAAGAACAACCCATCCACCCACCTTTCCCTGAACATTATGTTGCTGATGAAGAAGATCCCCCAGAAAATGAGATTCATCTGTTTGGAGAATAGGATTCAGAGATATATCTTACTGAAGAAGAGCATAACATGTTTGAACAGGAGGGTGGAAATTAAGAAATTGAAAAAGAGAATGAACTGTCTCAAAGAGGATATTTGCATGCTATGGATGATGTGCAGAGGAAAATCAGATTGAGGAACAGGGATGTTCCCATAAATAAAGGGAAGGAAAACCCAAATAATCCTTCCTCTAGTTCTTTGAATGTAGAGAAAGGAAAAGAATGAAAAAAAGAGCCTTTTGTAAGTAAAGAAGTTGAAAATGATGTACAAAGGGATAAAATAATAAAGAAGGAAACTTCGGTTGATGTCGAAAAGATTGGTGCTGGTTTTAATTTACAGAATGAGCTTTCAAAGCTAAAAATTTCTGTTCCATTTAATGAATTGTTGAGAAATATTGAACACAGGGATACCATCACAAAAATGGTCAAAAATCAAGGAGAATGGTAGTCCGACATTTTAGAACTGAATGATGACAATCCAGCTATTTCATTTGGACCAAAAGTTGAAAATATGGAAGGTGAAGAAGTTCCTCCTTTCTATTTAAGCCTAAATGTGCATGACAAAGTGGTCCATAATGCTATGTTGGACTCTGGGGCATCACAGAATCTAATGCCCAAAGGCGTGGTAGAAAGTCTGGGATTGGAGGTGACAAGGACTTATAAATATTTGTATTCTTTTGATTCTAAAAGAGTGAAATTGCTTGGATTAATCAAATACATGGTGGTAACCCTAAACAAATTGCCTTCTAAAACTATAGTCATGGATGTGGTAGTGGCAGATATCCTACCAAAGTTAGGGGTATTGCTGTAAAGATCCTGGACTTCCAAATTGAAAGGCAGTTTGCAGATGGATATGTCGTATGCCACGATTCCTGTTCAAGATGGGAACATAAGACTATATAGTGAAAAGAGAACTCCATATGTGGTAAGAAGTCAAGATAAACCTGAAATTCATCACATTTATGCTGTTGATACCGATTTGGGGTCATCCATTTTCTTCAATGATGCTGTTCCACATGATGTAGAAGACGCTTTGCAGAAAAAATCTGAAGAAAATAGGGAAAAGGAAGTGATAGAACAGGATACCTTGGAAGCGAAGCAAAAAAGAGAAGGACAATGGGTTATGTACTTTGATGGATCTGCTGCAAAAGTAGGTGTTGGAGTAGGAGTATACATAATCTCCCCTATTCAAGGTGAATTCAAAGCCCTATCATACAAGTTGACATTTGAATGTACAAATAATGTGGCAGAATATGAAGCTCTATTACTGGGTTTGCACGCTTTGAAAGATTTAGGAGCTTGAAGGATAAGGATCTTAGGAGATTCTGAGTTGGTAATAAACCAAATCAATGAAAGTTATCAAACCAGGCATCCTCGAATGAGGGCTTACAGAAATGAAGTGTTGGATATGCTTGGTAATTTCTTTGTGGAGCATACAATTCAGGTGATTCCTAGACATGAGAATTTGGTAGCTAATTCTTTAGCTGTCGCCACTGGAAAATTTGGAACACATGTTGCTAGACAAAAGGAATACCTGGTGGAAATTGTGAATAGACCATCTATTCTTGACAAGTCAAAATATTGGCAAGTGTTTGAAGACGATATGCAGATCCGAATATTCCTGGAACTCTCAGAAGAATTTGTGAATGCTCCTATTGACACTGAGAATGGAAATGACGAGAGCACTCAAGAGGATGAAAAGCTTGAAGAAGAAGAGAAGAGTACTGAAAAATTGAAAGGGACCTTAGGAGGTAAGGATATCATCCAATTGAAAAATAATTTCATACCAAGAGGGTTAATCCCTTTAGAAAATCTTTTTGATCAAAATGATGTGGCTAAAATTCCAAAAGTGAATCCCATTGACGACGCTATTGAATACCAAAATATTGGTACCAAAGAAAATCCTAAGATTGTGAAGTTTTCCAAGAAATTACCTGAAAAAGAAAAAGAGGAGTATGTAAAATTAATGAAGAAGTATACTGATGTCTTTGCATGGAGCTATGAGGATCTCAAAGAGTATGATACCTCCATCATACACCATACCATTCCTATAAATCCTGGGGAGAGACCTTTTAAACAGAAGCTCAGAAGAATAAATCCTAAGCTGCTGCCCATCATTGAGAAAGAAATCAAAAAACTGTTTGACGCTAAAATCATTGTAACATTGAGGTTTTCAATATGGGTTGAAAACTTAGTTCCTGTTAGAAAAAAGAATGGAGAGATAAGATTGTGCATAGATTTCCGTAATTTGAATAAAGTTTCCATGAAAGATAATTATCCTCTACCCAAGATGGATCAGATACTGTAGCATGTGGTGGGAGCTAAAAGAATTTCGATGCTGGATGGTTTTCCTGGGTATAATCAGATCAAGGTGTTACCAGAATATCAGGAGAAGACTGCTTTTACTACACCTTGGGGCACTTTTATGTATGCAAAGATGCCTTTCGATTTGATGAATGCAGGAGCCACTTTCCAGTGAGCTATGGACATTGATTTTGCAGGAGAGATTGGAAATTTTGTAGTGATCTACATGGATGATATCACAGTCTACTCCAAGTCCGATGGGGAACATCTGCATCATCTGGAGAAAGTATTCATGAAATGCAGAAAATTTGGTATATCGTTGAATCCCAAGAAGTCAAATTTTGCTCTAGAAGAAGGAAAGCTGCTGGGCCATATAATATCAAAAGATGGCATAAAGATTGATCCTGAGAGGGTAAGTGCAATTCTGAAGGTAGGAGATCCTAGAAGCAAAAAGGAAATACAGTCCTTCTTGGGGCAAGTGAATTTTTCAAGGAGGTTTGTACCCAGTTTT
>LPNX010951305.1:293657-340211 GCA_001517045.1 Pseudotsuga menziesii | reverse complement strand
AGATTACAACAATATTACAATAGCAAGCCCTTCAATCCAACTCTAACTAGCTTGGAAGAGGAGGCTTATGCTTGGATATATACAAAAACTAGGAGATCCAGTCCAGGGGGGGCGCAAATCCCAAGGAGACAGATCAAATCAGCTGATGGAGAGTCAATCAATGCAGATCTGAAGCTGAACTGAGCCTGCTTGTCAACCAGGGGGTGATTGAGATGACACATCAACCCATAAACTGACACATCAGTCCACAGAGCATCCAGGAGAGTCCACACGTGTGGAGGAGAGAGAGAGAGGGCGCAATTCCCCATAAAAGCTGCTGAAGATCGACTCTGGATCTGATTTGATCACCTCCTTCAGTCAAGGATTTGTCAGATCCAGTCAATCTGGTTTAGATCTGTCTGATTTCAATCAAATCCGCTGAGAATCCACTGATCTATGATTCTGGATTTGCTCCATTATTCATCAATTTATTAATTAAAATAATCAATAAATTATTTTGGGGTCCTCTGACCTGAGTGATGGAAAATCACTCAAAACTAGGAAAAAGCGGGTCCATGGGTTTACATGGTGCTCTTAGCTTGAAAATGAGCACCTACATGACTGAAACTGATTATTTGGCCCACTTTTATTACAAAACCAATTTTTCCAATTAAACTATTAAAAAATAGCCTAAGTTTTGGAAAAATTAAATTTTAATAAAAAACACTGAAAAAATAAAAAATTTAAAAAAGTTGAAAAAACCTAGGGGGACTTAGACATGTTCATATGACGCGACCATGATGCCTAGCATGTTTATACATTGACACATAGACTCTAATAATCTCAATAGGCCTAAATGCCAAGCCGACCACCCCAACTTTGGAGGTATGGAGTGAAAAACTCAGAAATTATCAGTCATTTATTCAACAACCAATAATAACCAAGGGAAAAAACACCCTGGGCTGATCGGATTGACAAATAAAGTCTAAGAGACCGAGTCTTTTACAGACACTATCATGCTAGAACATTTATTACAACTCCCCCATGGGGTATGAACATGTGATATAGTACAACAAGCACTTCCCAGAAGTACTTCCAAAGGTCTTCTGAAGTTCAAACAAGTTATCCTTGTCCGGTTCACCAGGCTCACTTGATAAAAAACCACTAAGTACAACTTAGGTGGTAACATTCTGGCTTCATCTAGGGACACATTCTCTGACTGATCTTCTGTTCAGATGAGAGGATGTGAGAACTCCGGAATCTCTGGGTCCTGCATAGCAATTAGAGTTTGTCAGTAACAGGTATATATAAAAAATTAACTATAAAAGCAAACTGATGTACATAATTAGTCTATGATGTGCAAAAGGGAATATTTTACAAAACTAATATACAAAGGAAAATTTTCAAACATGGTACAAAATAACTATAGTACAACAATATCTATGATACAACAACATGATATATAAAATTTAGAAATACAGGCAGGGCAAGGTTTAGAAATTGGCCCTGAAACCACCGATGCCAATAAAGGCATCAAACTGTCTCGGCGAAAAACAACTTGAGGAGGAAACCATTCACTGGCAGGCTCAACCTTTCTCCTTCTAGGTCATTTAGATAGAAGGAGTTCGTTCCTGCTATTTCATCGATGATGTACGGTCCCAACCATAAGCTGTCGAGCTTTCCATGATTCCCAGGTTTCTCCCGTCGTTTGTCCCAACGCAAAACTGTGTCACCTACTTGGAAGGATCCTGGCCGGGTAGACTTATCAAAGGTTTCCTTGACCTTGTCTGAATTTCTGATACTCTGGTCAAGAGAATTTCTTCTATTCTCATCTAGCTCGATCAACTGGTTTATTTTGTTCTGAATGGCCTCTTGATCTGAGCTGAAGGTTTGGAGAAGCTGATAAACTGGAAGCTTTAAGTGGACTGGCAAGGTGACATCTAGGCCATAGACTAGTTCGAAAGGGCTCCTCCCGGTTGAACTTTTCTTGGTGATTTTGTCAGCCCATAACGCTAATTTGATCTTACTATCCCAAGCCTTCTTATTGTCACCCACAATTTTTTTGATTATGGTCATTAAGTTCTTGTTACTTGATTCAGTTAGACCATTTCCTTGGGGATAGTAATTGGATGAGTGGGATAGGACAATGCCGTACTTGAAACAGAAAGATGACATCTCGGAGGAAACAAAGCATGGGCCATTATCCGTGATGATTCTGGCTGGCACATCGAATCTTGTGATAATCTTATCTTCTAAGAAATCCATGACTATAGCATTGGTTGCTTTCTTGGTGGGTATCGCCTCTACCCACTTGGTAAAATAGTCATTGGCGGTAAGAATCCAAGAATAACCATTGCTCGAGTTATCTTTGAACTTACCGATGAAATCAAGCCCCCATTGCTAGAAAGGGGCTTGGACTACTATTGGATTTAAAGGCAAGGCCTTCATTTGTTGCTTTCCGGTAAATAACTGACACTGGGGGCAAACTCTAACAGCCTTGTGCACATCTGAAAATAGGTTCGGCCAATAGTAGCTTGCTCTAAGGATTTTATGGGCGGTTGTTCTTGCTGCAAAATGTCCACCACAAAATCCTGAATGGAACTCAACCATGAGTTTTTTGGACTCAGGTTCATCGACACATCTAAGTATTAAACCATCGGGGTTTCTCCAACCCAAACCATCTTTTGTCAAACAATACTTAGTTGCTTTTAACCTTAATGCTCGTCTTTTATGGCCAAGTAAGTGATCGGGGCATGTAAGGTTGCGGAGGAAAAAAATGATGTCGGTGTACCAAGGGTGCTGCTCTAATCTCTGAAGCTCGTCTGATACATTTTGTTCTAAATCACTGTTCTGGCAGATTATTCCTAAGGCCTTTTCATTTCCTTGGGTCAACATCTTTGCAAGACCTTGTCCCTTAATTAACTTAGTAGGTTTTATCTCCAAATCATACTCTTGAATTTTTGAAACCCACTTACCCCTTATTCCTAGACAATCCTGTTGAGACATGATATCCTTGATAGCTGCATGGGGTACATGCCCAATGATTTTGGAGTAACCTACATAAGTTCTGAAATGTTTAAGGGACTTGACAAGAGCATAGGCCTGTTTCTCCATGGTGGTATACTTCAACTCTGAATTTTGCAAGGCTCTACTCATAAAGGCTATAGGTTGCTCTTGTCCCTCCTTATTCTTTTGAAGCAAAACACCGGCAATGGTGTCTTCTGAGGCAAAGGAAAATATCTGGAATTCCTTGGAATAATCAGGACTAATCAAGACCGGGGACATGGATATGGCATTTTTGGTAGACTTGAATGCAACTTTCCCTTCATCCGTCCACTCAAACTTAGCATCTTTCTTTAATAACTTTTGTAGAGGTTTCATTAATTCTGCTAAATTTGGGATGAATCTTCTTATGAAATTGATTTGACCATTAAAAGATTGGAGAGCTTTTAGATTCTGAGGCAAGGGGACTTTCTTAATGGCTTCAATTCTCTTAGGATCAACCTTGACACCATCCTTAGAAATGATGTGCCCCAACAACTTGCCTTCATCAACTCCAAAGATTGACTTGGCGGGGTTCAAGGAAATACCATATTTCCGGTATCTTATAAAAACCTGCCTAAGATGACTTATGTGGTCAGATCTTTCCTTTGAAAAAACAGTTAAGTCATCTTGATATATTTCGATTATTTTGCCTATAATTTCTTTGAAGGCAAAATTCATGGCTCTTTGGAAGGTGGCACCTGCATTCAATAAGCCAAAAGGCATTCTTAGAAATTTATAGGTACCCCAAGGTGTGGTGAATGTAGTCTTATGTTGATCCTCCTTATTTACCAACACCTGGTTACAACCGGAAAAGCCATCCAACATGGACATCAAACAGATCCTGTTACTCTTTGAAGCAATGTTTCCATGTCGGGTAATGGGTAATTATCTTTGAGGCATGATGAAATCAGATTTCTAAAATCTATACATATTCTAATTGACCCATTCTTCTTTCTGACCACAACTAAGTTGGAGCACCAAGATGAATGTCTTGTAGGTGCTATGATCCCTGTTGCTAACATCTTCTGAAGTTCCTTCTGCACAATGGGGGCCAACTTAGGATTTATTTGCCTAAGTTTTTGTCGGAAAGGTTTGACCTCCTTAGCTTCTTCTGTGAGGGGAATAGTGTGTTGAAACACATCCTCCCGATAGGCTTTAAGCTCATCATAACTAAAGGCCAACACATCTCTATACTCTTTGATTAAGTTGATCAAATTGTTCCTTTCCTTTTCCGAAGTACCCTTTCCAATTTTTATTAACTTGGGGTCCTTGTCAGTTCCTATGTTTATTTCCATATAATTCCCAATCTTTATTTCTTCCTTTTGTTTTTTATGATGATCCTGTCGATCAAAAAGATTCTCGAAAGCTATAAGGCTACTCGGGATGTGATTTCTTACATTATCCTCGTACTCCTGATACTCTTTACCCTCCTGCTGATAACTGATCTTGCAACCTTCAAACTCTTGTAGATTGTGGATGAATCTCAAGAGTTGCTCATCATCTTTAAACACATGCCAGTGATCTATATTATCTGGAATTGAAGGTATGAAATTAATTTCCATCTTTCCATTCCCACTAATCATTTCATCTGATGGCTGGAGGGTGGATGCTGCTACTGCCAATTTATCTGCTAACCCATTCATTTCCCTATGGATCTTTTGAATGTTAAGTGCATCAAACCACTCCATAGTGTCCCATGTGGCATTTCTATACTTTCTTAGTCTGTCATTTTTGCAATAATACTGATTCTTAATCTGGAGGACAACTAAATCTGAATCACCTTTTATGTTCAACATCTTTATCCCCATATCTTTAGCAGTTTCTAACCCTAGGAGCAATGCTTCATACTCGGCTACATTGTTTGATGCTTCAAACTCTAACCTGAAAGCAAAGTTGTAGACTTTATTTGAAGGAGAAATGATCACGATGCCCGCACCTTTTCTGGCTTTGGAATAAGCCCAGTCAAAGTACATTTGCCAAACTTCATCGATCTTTTCATTTTTAATGTTTTCCTTAATAGGGGCCATGGAATTTGACAAAATAGCATAGTTTCCAAAGTTATCAGTGAAATGGACAAATTCATTTCTGGGCTTCTTAGGGTTTTCTACATGTTGTTTCCTTAGCTTCTCTCTGTGGAGAATCACCCTAGTGTTCTTTGATGCAGGTATAGTAGCATATGTCCAATCCATTTGAATGTACCCACCAAGAGTCGCGGCCCATTTTCTGGATAGCAACATACCCCAATTACCTGGAACATCTATCACTACCACATCCATCGACATGTCGATATCGGGATACTTGGCCAACTTAACCTGTAAATTTAAGATTATCCCTACCACTTGGCACAAACATTGTGGTAGGGTCGGGTGACCCTTAGATTTAGTTGTTCCATTACTTTTCTTGTCATGACATTTGATGAAGCACCTGAATCTAACATGCAGTTATGAAGGAGCAAGTTTTCATCTAAGAGGGAGACATAAAAAGGCGGGTGGTCTTCTCTTCTCGGATCAACACTGTTGAGGACTATAGGCATATCTATAGGTTCAATATGTTCAGCTTCAAATATAGCATTGTTATTAGGAAGAGGATCCTCTTTGACAATATTATGAGCTTTACTTTGACTATCCTCCAAGGCTTTCAGCAACTTTTCTTTTTGACCAGGAATTTTAAGGACATCAGTTGCATAAACATGAATCTTAGCACTACTTATCCATTCTCCCATATCAATATTTGATTCAGGGACAATAGGAGGATCTGGGAGGGGAGGAGCGGTTACCTTTGGCTTGTACTGTTTAGACGGTGATGGCTTCTCCTTTCTTTGATACACTGCTCCCTTGAATCTAGCCTCCTTCATTTCCTTAATTGCTTCTGGAGAAGGCATTACACCATAAAAGTTGGAAAGGAGATCCTTCTCTTAACTGTAATCCGTGGCCTGCTGCCAATGCTGGTTTGATAAAGGATAGGTTCGGCCTACCATGTACACATGATCAGACTTGCCTGATGTTGTTCCCTGATTACTAACCTCGGCCATTCCACGTTCTATAACTTGGTTTGCTATATAGCAAGTGCTTTCTTGGTGGAATTGATCACAAGGTCTACACCATGGAATGACTTCTTCTACCAGGTTAGTTGAGTCTAACTGGTTTGGAATCCTAGGTTCTTGTTGAGGAGCTTTCTTCTGATACACCTGATTCTGTTTAGGCTGAAAGTTCCTAGGTCCATTATTTCTTTCCATTGTAATTATTCTGTTCTGAATATGATTCAATTGTATAGATTGATTTGCCATGATTTGGTTATGACTAGTAACCAATTCTTTTATCATGTTAGTTACCTTTTCCATGGGGTCTTTAGAGGTTGCCTTTTCCTCTAATTCAACGACTTTTCCCTTCTCTTTGTTGTATGAAGTGTTTCCCCTAGTGTAACCTGGAATGTTGGATTTGCCTGAAGACTGCATATTCTTTTCTATTTTCTTGGCCAATTCCTGAGTAGTTTTTAGATCGGCCGGCTCTTTGTCCCTTAACTGGTACCTCAAATCACCAGTGAAAGCTTCGATGTAAGATATGAGGATGGAGGCATCCCTTGGCTTGATTTCTCTAGGGAGGTCCGCAACCACACGCTTGAACTTAGTATTAAATTCATCAATGGTTTCATTCTCCATCTTCTTTATGTTATGGAGGGCAGCAAGCAGATGTCTTGGTTCTTTCTTTTCCCCCCATTTCTTCTTAAAACCCTCTAGGAATTCATTAAGAGTTTTATATGAATCATCACCAAGGTCGGAGTACCATTCTGCAGCATCATCCTCTAAGGATAAAGCAAAGAGCTTCATTTTGACATCTTCATGGTTATGGGCAGCATCATTGCAGTAACTGACCAGGTGCTTATCAAACTTTCGGATGTGAGACTTGGCAGTGATGGCATTATTTCCCTGGAATATGGGGAGCTTCTTGATAACATCATTCGGAATGTCATGAGTGCTATCTGAGAAAAGTCAAAGGGTTTGAAAAATTTCGTCATTTCTTGAGATTGGAAGGTATGACTCTCTACAAATATGTGATGGATATTTGAGAGGGATTGGTCTCCTAAATTTTCAAGGTTTCTACGAGAAGTCTGCCTATTCAATCTTTCCCTAATAAACCTTTCGGGATCAGGGAGAGGATTGAATAATTGTCGGCGGTTTCTTTGGGTAGAAATTCTTGAAGGGATGTTAGACAGTGGAGTCGCCAGATGGATCGAGTTTTAAATTTTAATGTTTTTTAAAGACTAGATCAATCAAAAGTTTTTATCTTTTTAGTTGTTTAGAAAAAAGTTAAGCTAAGTCGTACTCAGGAATAAAAAGATTTATCCCCAGCAACGGCGCCAAAAAGTGTTGCCGCCTTTCACACACCTGGGTCACGTGGCAGAAATCTTCAAGCCACTCGGTGTGTCCTTGGGGGCAAGTCTCGAGTCAAGGCTGTCACCTTGTTCTTGACTCCTTCGTTTAGGCTCAACTCCTAACGAAGCCAAGGGGGGTAGGCCCTATTAAGTTACTAAGGCAAAATTATTTAGTACGGTGATGTTAAATTGAATGAGTTACTTAGGAGTTTGAAATTCAACCATAAACAACCATAGATGACAAGATACAAAATGAGCGCACGAAAGCACAATGCTGAGACACAATATATATATAGCAAGAAAATAACCAGTGCCTTAAAATGGAGTCAAAAGATAATCAATGTACTTGCATATGCTTGGAGTGAAAGTTTTGCGATTGCCTCTTGGTACATTTTAAGTTAATGTGAAATATGAGTTGATTAAAATTAGGCGAAAGGGGGGGAGGACTCCAGATATACCCGAGAGTACTTGGAGTATGTCCAAAACTAAACCGTCACGACTACCCGCAAGGAATATGTGGGCTGAATGGAGTCTCTGGGGCTATTGTTCATAACGCACCTGTTAGGGTATGACAGAGATCGGTGCCCCGAGGTCACTTTTCAGGAGTTCTCGCTTCCTTTGGGTATTTTGCCACCGTAATGGTTTGATCTAGATGTTGGATTTTCACCTGATGGTTTGTCAATTTGGGAGAGTGAATCCTAATTATTCTAGTCACTTAAGTGCTTTTGATACAGCTTGACTGATCGGACGAATCGCAGCCAAGTGCAGAGCATACACACCGGAGTCTTGTCAATTTTAGTAAATTTTGAGATGGGTGTTCTTGTTAAAAAGAAAACCCTCCAAGAACCTCTTTCGATCCAAGTGGATCTCAATCGGGGAATCAATGAGGGGTTAATTTTATAATAGCTGATGAAACAATTGATGAAAATGAAAACACAGAGACACAATTCCGGTTTTCTAATTCGTCCTACCACGAATCTCTTCCCTTTTTGGGTCAATCGGGAAGTCATGGGGTAAGTATTAAGTTTACTTTGAAATCTCAAATATGGAATATGGAAATGATAATAAATCAAAGTATAGTATTCTGCAGATTAGAACTACGCTAGATTGAAAAGAGATGAACAAAAAGTAAAAAAATTGATACCGATGCAAATCCCCCCATGGGGGATGGTGTTCGAAAGGACCTCTTCTTTTTATTAGTAGCGATTTACAATACCAGCAAATTAAAATTGATGCACTTTGGTCCTTATTATCTGGGATCCAAAGGCTTACAACAAGCTTGAATTAAAACACAGCGGTGGGGGAAGCTTCCGGGAAGCTATGGTTCGTCCAAGAGTCGGAAATTTGGCAGAGAATCCTTCTCTTTTATGTTAGACCTGCTAAAAAACAATGAGCAATTAAAATCAAATGTGCCCAAACACACCTTAAAAGTGTTTTGGGTCACCACGCTAATTACCCCCAAAAAAAAAAACTAACTAAAAATTGTTAAACAGGGGTAATCTAATTTCTGAAAAAAGGAACCAAGGAAAGCAATCTTTCCTTGGGATCTTGGCTTGCTGTTTGGGCAGCCAATGAGATGTGCACTTTTATTGCAGAATTTAAATCTTTGAAGAACAAAAAAGGAAGCTACCTTATGAGCAAGCTTTAGATCTATGCTTTAGCTACTTGCAAAAAAAAGGAATTTCCTACACCTAGATCTATCTTTATGAACTGATATTCTTTATGAAATTATAGATCTAAGCAGCAAAACTCTTATAAAATAGATCTAACAAAATATGTTCAATTCTTAGAACTAGATCTAATCATAAGAGGAAGAGATAGGTAACCGGAAGATTGATTTTAAAAGAAAGGAGAAATAGAAGGGGAAAGGCCCGTTGTTGGATGAATCTGCAATGGAAACTTGTTATTGGAATACAGAGAGGCAATGTCTTCACAAAGCTTTTGGATGTACAGTGGAGTCAAACTAGATCCATAGCTCGTCCAATCCTTGCTACCTGAAAGCTAAACACACAATCCTGCAGGAAACCTCATGAGATCTGGATATATATCTGAAAAAGAGACAAGAATTACATGCAAATAAACTTATTAAACATGTATAATCTATATCTTCTAACATATATGCTATGAGATATAAGAAAAACAAGTAACCTTACTTGCCCAACTATACTCCTATTGATTTAGCTGAATCGTTCAAGCCAGACAGGGTTCAGATGCAGAAATTGAGAGAAAAGCGGCAACATCAATAGCCATAAGACAATGCGTAATCCACACACATGAGAGCATTACACCATTTGGCCTCCAAAGCTTCTTTATTCCAACAATCAAAAGATTACAATAGTATTACAATAGCAAGCCCTTCAATCCAACTCTAACTAGCTTGGAAGAGGAGGCTTATGCTTGGATATATACAAAAACTAGGAGATCCAGCCCAGGGGGGGCGCAAATCCCAAGGAGACAGATCAAATCAGCTGATGGAGAGTCAATCAATGCAGATCTGAAGCTGAACTGAACCTACTTGTCAACCGGGGGGTTGATTGAGCTAACACATCAACCCATAAACCGACACATCAGTCCACAAAGCATCCAGGAGAGTCCACATGTGTGGAGGAGAGAGAGAGGGCGCAATTCCCCATAAAAGGTGCTGAAGATCAACTCTGGATCTGATTTGATCACCTCCTTCAATCAAGAATTTGTCGGATCCAGTTAATCTAGTTCAGATCTGTCTGATTTCAATCAAATCGGCTGAGAATCCACTGATCTATGATTCTAGATTTGCTCCATTATTCATCAATTTATTAATTAAAATAATCAATAAATTATTTTTTGGGGCTCTCTGACCTGAGTGATGGAAAATCACTCAAAACTAGGAAAAAGTGGGTCCATGGGTTTACATGGTGCTCTTAGCTTGAAAATGAGCACCTACATGACTGAAACTGATTATTTGGCCCACTTTTATTACAAAACCAATTTTTCCAATTAAACTATTAAAAAATAGCCTAAGTTTTGGAAAAATTAAATTTTAATAAAAAACACTGAAAAAATAAAAAATTTAAAAAAGTTGAAAACACTTGGGGGGACTTAGACATGTTCATATGACTCGACCATGATGTCTAGCATGTTTATACATTGACACAGACTCTAATAACCTCAATAGGCCTAAATGCCAAGCCGACCACCCCAACTTTGGAGGTATGGAGTGAAAAACTCAGAAATTATCAATCGTTTATTCAACAACCAATAATAACCAAGGGAAAAAACACTCTAGGCTGATCGGATTGACAAATAAAGTCTAAGAGACCGAGTCTTTTACAGACACTATCATGCTAGAACATTTATTACAACTCCCCCATGGGGTATGAACATGTGATATAGTACAACAAGCACTTCCCAGAAGTACTTCCAAAGGTCTTCTGAAGTCCGAACAAGTTATCCTTGTCCGGTTCACCAGGCTCACTTGATAAAAAACCACTAAGTACAACTTAGGTGGTAACAGTGGGTAACCCTCCTATTGGTTAAGGGTTAAAGTCCCCGTAGTACTGGGGCACTAGGATTGTTAGACTCACCCAGTGAAGTCGGCCCTAGTAGGGTTTTGTCAAGTCGGGAATTAGTATAAATAGAGAGCTAGCCTCTCTATTTATCACACACTCACTCACACGCAGTTGTAGCGCATAGCTGAGGAAGAAGAAGACGATAGGGCTAGGAAGAAAGAGGTTACTGTTGTCGGGAGATCATCTTACTGTTTTGGGGTTTTACTTTTGGTGCTGATTCTATCTATGAGGAAGTTGCGGGGTTTTCTCCATTTATGGTTTCCCCGAGGAAAACCACTGTGTTCATTGTCTCGTGTTTGATTGCTGTGCTTGTTATTCTCTCAGTTAAAGATCCTAATATAATGCTATCTTAATGTTAAAAATCTAACAGGGTTGGCCCTGATAAAAACCTATTTGGTTTTTATTAGAAGTGGATTGGAGTCAAGAGAGAGAGAATTAATCCTTAAGAAGATAGCTTTGAGAGAAGGACACTACCTCAAAGGGAAGGCAAAGCAAACTACAATGAGCATTACCATTGAGAAGGAAGTACAAAAAGATCGAGAGGAAGACAGATAAGATTGGTTGATTCATGAGGAAGATTGGCACTTAAGCAATTTAATGTTAGAGGCCAAAGAGTACAAATGAGGAAGAGCTTTTGTGGAGTTTGCAACTTACAAAAGTGAGAGAAGAGGTTCAAGATTGCATAGTTTGTGCATAGGAGCAACACACCAAGGGTGCTTGTGTTGGCGTATAATGCTTCAATAGTATATATATATTCTAATGTAATAGTCATGTCCATATAAGGTGACTATTAAAATGATAATTAGATAATATTAAATAATGTAGCTACGTTGCAACAGTAGCACACCTACCTAGCCAATGACATAAAAGGGGATCAACCCCATTGTATCAATTGACTTCATTAAATAAAAGCATATCTTTTACATGAGTCCCTTTCTTCATGTTTGAATCTTTCTTGTGTGATTAAAAGTTTAACATTGTATTAGAGCTACAAGAATCTGAAGTTTTCAACATGACTCAACAATATGAGGAGAGAGAAACTTTGTACGATTAAGTTGTTGTTATGAAATTGATTTTATATATAAAGATTGTTTTAGAGTTTATAATATAATTTGGAAATGATTATTGGAAGAGTCAAATATATGCAAATTGCAAAGGTGAAAAGTCAAATACCTAACGTTACGTTGCACCTATACCCAATGCACCTTTAGGTGTGCCCTAGGGAGAGAGGGCCAATTTTTCGACTAGGAGGGGTGTTATTGAGCAATGGTGGTCATGGTTGGGCCCTTTGGTCCTTCTTTAGGGCTACTACGGCTTAATGGCGTTGCTGACTGTCCTTTATAGGGGTTTTTAACCTCAGGGTTGGTGTTTGGGGCCCCTAAGGTTTGACCACTGGGTAACATGGCTCCATATCCTGTTTATGTGCTCCAATGCCCTCTGCTTCAGCTACGCGACACTTGTCTTCATTTGCAGCCGCTTTGGACACCCTCCTAGCCTTTCAAATTGTGGGTTCCTGCTCTCCTTGGCCTTATTTCCTCAGAGAAAATGAGTCCTCCATGCCAGGCCTTTTCATGATTTGAGGAGGGCGTTGAGGGATTTTGCAACATTCTAGGGGTTAGATGGGGTATAACGTCCTCCCTCCAGCTCACTCCAGCCTATTATTCGAAGTGATTCGCTTATTTGAGTGTGTTTTGGCACCTGGGGATAGAAATACCCCAGGTAGCCTACCTTAGGCTATATTTTATTATTATTTACTTTTAATTTTAAGTTGACATTTTATAATTTCAAATTGACTTATTTTAAGGCATGTAGGCTTGGATATTTTAAAAAGTGAGTGTGAGATCATATAAATAGATCTCCTCACTTTCATTTCAAAAACTGAACTTTTGGGATGATACACTATGCACTTGTTTTACCGCTGCTAGGGCTCTTTGGATGGATGCGGCCCTCTTCAGGAATATTTTTTGGGTTAATGCAAGTTGTTTTCTAGTAATTCTTTGGTGAAATTCTTTGCTTGGTGATGTTTTGGTTTGTTGGCTGAACATGAGCACAAGGAGGTCAGGCTTCTCATCTCTTTGTTTGATTGGTGGTTGATGATGCATGTTCAAGTCTAAGTGGTAGCCCTAGTGCTGCACTTTTTTCATAGGATAGGTTGTCACCATCCTTCTTGTCACCTTAGCTGTTGAGTCACGTCTCCTTGTGAGGGTGCCCTAGGGTTTCTCCTTAGTTTTTTCTAGGCTAGTTGCTTGACCTAGTAACCCTTCCTCACTAGGTTAGGCATCCCCCCTAGAAGCCCTAGGTTGGGTAGGGCTTGTGCTAGGGTAGATTTCCTTGGTTTTCACACCTCTTTCTTTACCCAAACCTAGTCAATAGGGTTAGATAGATTGCATTTTACATGGTAGATTAGGGTAATTTTAGGTTTGCAATTTTATGTTAAAAACCCTAAAAATAAAAAAAAATTATTTAGGTTTTTAGGAATTCATATATTTTTAGGGTTCCCTATAAATCTGCCTTAGAGTTTTTAAGGCTCTAGGGGTAAGATCTGCATTATTTTGTTGAAAACCCTAAATTTTTTTTTTTTTTTTGCATTATTTGGCCACCCTAAAATTTCGGCCTCCTTCCCTAAAAATTCGTCCTAGCCCCTAGAGCCCATAAACCCTAAGGCGGAATTATAGGAAACCCTAAAAATATATGAATTTCTAAAAACCTAAATTCTTCCCTAAAGACCCTAAAAACAGTCCTAAAACTTTTTAATATCTACCCAAACCTTCCCTAGCTTCCCTTCTCCTTTTCAAGCCCTCTCCAACACCGGCCAGCCTTTCTAGGGCTGTGGCCTCCCTCCAAACCTTTCCCTAACACACCTCGGGCCTGCCCTTTAGGGCAGCCCTAAGCCTGCTGCTACCTCCCCTACAGACCCTTGTTCCTCCTTCGCTACCCCTCTAAACTACCTCGCTGCCCTTGGTTTAAACCTTTCCCTACCTTTGCTGCCATAAAGGCAGCCCTTTAGCTACTCTCACAAAACCTCGCTGCAACTTTTTCCACCTTGTTGCAGACCTCCCAATCACCATCTCTTCCCTATTGGCAGCCTCCAAACGCTTCTACTTACCCTAGGCTGCCCACCTCACTACCATTCCTTACCTCGGACCTGTCATAGACTCATTCTCCCTGTGTCCCCTTATTGCTGCAATTCTTACAGTCCTTCATTCCTTCGTTTTGTTGGTTACCTTGACCTCCCTTTGTGAAAACCCTTCCTTCAATCCACAGGGCTGCCCTTTACAGTGGCAGCTCTCCTATCTATCTTTACCTTGTCTTCACAGTTGTCCTCCAATCCTGCATCATTCACACAGTCTGCCCACAAGTTACACAAACAACGAGTTACATACTTTAAAGTGGATGAAATCATTTGATTAACTCATCACATGCCCTGTAGTGGATACTTATTTATGCTAGTGATTGTTATGATAATGATGAAAAGGATACTATTAATATGTTGATGCTGCTATAAATACTTTGTACATGACTATAACATGTTGTATGCACATATAGAATGCTAGTGCAATTTGCTACAAGGTAGATGAAAAACGTTATATGAATCTATGGGTTGATGAATGGTTAACATATGTGATTGATGTAATTCAATACTGCTGTCATAATATCAGCATGACTGATTATACTGCAGTGCTGGTGTTTTATATTAATATTTGATAAAATGCTTATGATGAGATGGTAACTCAAAAGTACTAGTAACATTTTCCTAGTAACTTTGCATACAGCAAGCAATTGGTGTATTAGACCCTCCATATTGTTAAGATATTGGGTTGCTGGTTATGAGATTTGTATTGGTCACTTCATCGAATACTGGTATGAATAGTGTTGTGAGTGATGACTGATACATAATGCTGCAATATATGTCACTTATGCCACTATACTGATAACTGATGGTTCACACAATAGTTACACACATAATTATACACCTACACATTTAGTCCAGACCTCGTGTTATTCATTTCAACTAAATTACTTAACTTGGTAATTATAGTGGACTAACAACTTACTATCAGGTCTGATATATGGTGGATACATTGTGGATAGCATTGCACCTTACAAAGTAATTGGCTATTGGTTATATAATACTTGGTGTGGTGTTGTTTACTTGTTTATCATTGAGTAAATTGTATTATTGAAGTATACCTCATATACACACAGTGCATGGCACTTTCACTCTCATATTTAGACTCCATTAGGCATTAATCATTAAGAGTTCCTGAAAGAAGATATTTTTGTGCTTTAGTGTCTTTGCAGAGGCGAAATAGGGCTTTCCCCTAGGAGGCTTAGGCTCCCGAAGTAGTTGGGGACAAGTGACTAAGGTGACGGTGGTCACTTTTCCCACATATGCTTGCCCGTGGATTTGAACTGCCATTTCAACTGGTAACATTTAGAATTAATAGAAGCCCAATACATGAGCCGAATATAGGTTCGATACATCAATGCATACAAGACACATAACGACATAGTCTTTTCACACAAAGAACTTGACTCTTGACGGGAGAAAAAGATTATAGTTGACCCCAATGGGAAAGGAGAGAAAAAAGTTCATGCCAATGTGGAGAAGGAATGTGCACTTAACTATTGATGCCTTAACCCGACTGTCAAGGAGAACAAGAAAGACACATACACATGCTATCGAATGGTGCTTCCATTCTTGAATTGGAAAGAGCTGTTGCCAAGATTGTTGAAGCCGCCATGTATGAAAAGGTTTCAAAGAAGAATTGTATCAAATAGTTGCATTATCAATGACCTAAAAGTGATCTACTCCATTGTAGCAATTGGCTTCATTGTAATAAAATTTTATCTTCTACATGAGTCTCTTTTTTCATGTTTGAATCTTTCTTGTGTGATTAAAAGTTTAACAGCTTGGTCTATAGAAGAATGTAAACCACTAGATAAGGCTGAAAGGACTTGTGAAAGCCAAAGAGATTGCTAGAAATATCTTTGTGCATGTAATCCAAGTGAGCATGAGATAGAGTAGACCTTACTGTGGTTTTTGTTGAGTTTGATTATGTCTTGTACTTTTGTTATATTTCCCTTTGCTACAATACCTTGTATGGTCTAGACTAGCTCACAATGCCCTAAGTTGGAACCATTGCGCTATTTTTGTACCATTTTTGGTATTAGATCAAGTTTACTCTTTTGGAGAACACTATATGAGTGTTTGGTGTCAAAATTAGTGATTGAAAAATTTGGTGAACAGGAAAATTTGAGTTTTGCAAAGGTGGAAGTCCCTAGAGTTACAAAAGTTGGGTAAGAACTGCAGCAATGACAAGAAGAGTTGGAAGATATGGTGTTAACCAAGAGATCTAAGAACTCAAAAGAAGAATTGAGGATCTGGAAACAAGATAACCTAGTGGAGAATCAAAAGCTATTCATTTAGAGGTTGAACATGAAGAAGAACAAGAGAATGAACCTAAAGGAGATGTTACAACTTACAATGCAATTGCTTAGAATCTTGAAAAGTAAAGGGGGAGCTAAGATTGACGTTTCCTGCTACAATGTGGATGTCTAAAAGAAGAAGCAATGATTGTTCAGATAAGTGAGAGGAAAGGTACTTTGAGTATGAGAATATTGAAGACATGGATAGTGTGAGGTTCACCATCATGAAAGTGAAGGGGCATGTTGTTATATAGTGGGATGTGCAAGTGAGTGTGCTTGAACAAAGCAAAGATGAGGAATTGAAGTAAGATGGTGTCCAAGTTGAGAGAGAGACTCTTACAAGTTGGTTACAAACAACTGCTTTAGATAGATGCAAAGTTTGAGACAAAATATACTATGTGGGAGTATACATAGGGGTTTTATTCAATTTCCATCCGTGCAGGTTTTTGTCACCTATTTTACCCCTCTTGCTACCCGAATGGTTCTTGAACGACAAAAGGAGGAGCAAGAACCCATGGCCATGGCACTTTGAAATGCCAAGTGTTTGATTATAGGCACAAGCAAGGCAAGTCAGGGAGCGGCACGAATGGTTCAGATTAAGTGGTGCTCTGAAATGCCAAGCGTTTGATTATAGGCACAAGCAAGGCAAGTTAGGGAGTGACACGAATGGCTCATATTAAGTGGGCATCTTTCTACTGTGAACTGCAACCATTCGCGTTAATGAACCAGCACGAGAAATATAAAAGGGGTACCCCAAGAAAATGGCTCAAATCAGTTGTGCACCTTTCCAACACTTTATCGGGACTGTTCGCGCTAAAGGAATAGCACGTGGGATATAAAGGGGGTACATCACGCAAATGGCCTAGTCGCTTATGCACCTTTCCAACAGTTTATCGAGATTGTTTGCGCTAAAGAAATAACACACGGGATATAAAGGGCTTACCTCGCGCGAATGGCCTAGATCATTTGTGTACCTTTCCAACACTGCATTGGGACCGTTCATGCTATTGCAGTAACAGGTGGGATCTAAAAGAGATACCCCTCTCCAATGATGGAGATCTATCTACCCACACCTAGGTCAAGTCATTCTAATCATTCGTGCCGTGGGTCGTCTTCCGCTAACCAAAGATAGGGATTAAATATTTGTCGTAGGGCCCAAGAAACATCTACAAACAAAGGATTCCCTCGAAGATATCGTCATTGTTTATAAATTCTCCACTTTTCCATTTACACGAAATCCGAGAAAATGAATAACGTGCCTCGTTGGCTCTGGTCACCAATCAAAAGAAGATCTGTCATATAACCAACTAAGATGGGCTAGCGGCACCACCTTAATTCCCCATGAATTCACCATAAATGCTCAGACAGATTGAGCAGCTTTCTATTTTGTAAATACCTCAAATTCATCCTCCTGACTCTAACTCACCGAAGAATTTTCATGTCTTGTTGTTGATAAGTACTCCTAAAGCTGATTTTTTCACAGGACAAGTCCTGTACCCACCAAGCACGTATTGTTGACAATCGACACTATGCAAAGCACGTCCACTACCTCCAGTCCGAGCAGGATAAGTCATCGATAATTCCCCTCCGATTTTAGCAAATTTCATTATAGTTGCTTGCCCCCACTACATATCCTTTAAACTATCTCTCTGCTTCTCTGTTCGTCTGAAACACAATATGTATGGGAAAAGGAAAGTTGCTTTCGTGAGCTCTTCCTCCCTATCTATGTCCTCCAAGTCTAATACTAGACACCTCCTCATTCTAGGGTTCCCCCTTCGTAAACAAATGGGCCTCGATAGCACTCCCTAGGACCACAAAGCAGACTGCTAAGCATCTTATCGAGGTCGCTTATGGAAAATTGTTGTCACCTAAATCCAATAACAAGTAATGTATCTCTCAGCTAACCCAACACCTAGTTCCCAACTCTTTCTTATTTATTGATTTCATACAGCTTTGTGTCAAGAACTATAACCCCGTCACATCCGCCATTACTGATCTCTCAGCTAACCCAACACCTAGTTCCCAACTCTTTCTTATTTATTGATTTCATACAGCTTTGTGTCAAGAACTATACCCCCGTCACATCCGCCATTACTGTCAATGACAGCCAAACCATTTTATTCCACATCACCAAGTTCTTCATCTTTCAAGTGCTAGGCACCAACCTAGGAAGGGATATATTGTCACATGAAGCATAGACGACTAGGTACAGGAAGATGATCAAACTCAGCTAGCCAAAATATTTTTTTGTCTCAAGTACAATCAGGGAAGAGGAAATTCCTCCCACACCTCAATTTAAATATGCCAAGGCCATATCCGCCGGAATGACCAAGTTACCAGATTTTCATGTTACAGGGGTATTTAGGTACCCCTCTTACCTGATTTATCTCTTAATTTCCACCAACCTCATCATTTTGAGGTTCTGGGTCTTCAGAAGAACAAAGACAAGAATCCAAAAAGGGTGTACAATTGGATTCCCTGGGTTAAGAAAGGGGAGGAATATTCCACATGGTTTTGTTTTGTGATAGAGTTTATGTATATGCTTACTCATTGTTAACATGAAAAGAACCGGAAAGAATGTCAATTGAAAATTGAAATCACATCGTATCTGCAATTGGGAGAGGCTGTAAAAAGGGGTGATTGGTACTTGGGACCCAATTACGTTGTAATAAGATTAAATGATACTGAAATGTTGGAAATTTGGACAATATTGAGAGGGGGGGGTGAATCAGTATTATTAACTTTTAACAATTAAAACCACTTCTAACTTATTCATTAACACACATGATCAACAAGACAAGAAACACAACTTTTATCGTGGAAGCCCAATTGGAAAAACCACCAATACTTCCTATTACTACAAAATTATATTTACAAATAGTTTTTGCCTGCTACTATAGACAAGGATGGTACTACACCCTATTTACCAACAACTATTGGAAAGAGGCTACGACTCCCTAGTTTATTAGCTACTACTGAAAGGATGCTTCTACACCCTATTTACCAGCTACTACTGGAAGGAGGCTACGACCCCCTGGTTTATCAGCTACTACTAAAAGGATGCTTCTACACCCTATTTACCAACAACTACTGGAAGGAGGCTACGACCCCATGGTTTATCAACTACTACTGAAAGGATGCTTTGACACCCTATTTACCAGCTACCACTGGAAGGAGGCTATGATCCCCTTGCAGGTTTGTAGCCTGCCTTAGCACCACCCTGCCACCCTAATATGTTTTTATCAAACTTCTAGATCTTCTCATGTCTCCCTTGGTCTCTGTTTTACTTGCTGCTATGTCGATTTGGACTACAGAGACAACTTCATCAAATATTAGACTTTTGTATATATATCTAACATTATGTCTTGATATCGAAAGTTGTATCCTTTATGAGAATCGCGTCCCTTTGTTAATCACGTCCTTCCAAGGAGTAAATCATGTCTTTTTATCAATAATTAACTCAGCATTTAGTTTGTGCAGTTACGCCCTTTCTTATTAATTAACTCTGTCTTTATCTCCTCTTAAATCTTTGTTTATATCTTGCAAAATTATCAGCGTGGTTTCGAATAGAAAATCCTTCCGCAATTGTCTTTCCGCAACACATTTCCGCAACGGAAATCCTTCCACAATTGTTTTTCCTCAACGAACTTTCTGCAATTGTGGGTGTGCGTTTTGACTTTTCTCAAAAACTGCTTCCGCAATTACCTTTCCACATTTATCTTTCCGCAAATACCTTTCCGCAATTGCAGATTGTGGATTGTGGGTATGCATTTCGTTTTCTCTCGAAACTGCTTCCACAATTCCCTTTCTGCAAAACTTCTTCCGCAATTTGCGGATTGCAGGTCTGCTTTTCACAAATTCTCAAAAGCGACTTCCGCAAATCTCTTTCCGCAACACTGTGAACTGTAGATTGCTTTGTAGAATCCGCCTCGTTCGTTGATCTATCTTCTCTGTTTAATTATTAACACTCTGTTTCGCAGAGTCACTGATTTTCCATTCTCGAATGCTCTCATCCTTTATAAGTCTGTAATTATATGTTCTTTGAATATCATATCTCTGTTTTATATCTCTTGTTTAATAATAAACATTTTGTTTGTTCCTTGACATCTTTTAACAATTCCTGTAGCTTATCGCTGTAGATGATTGCATCTTAATTAATCTGTAGCTTACTCCTGTAGCTTATCATTTAGATCCGGTTCTTGTTATGCTGAAGATGCCTGCAGCTGATGCTTATGATTCCAACATCTTCAAGCATATCTAAACACCTTAATGGTGCTTCTTTGCTGGCATTTTATATACCTTGTGTGGGCATTCTATACAACTTGTGCAGACATACCCAAGTTCCTTGAGCATACATTCTTAACCATGTCTATGGACATTTTACAGAGGCCATTTTTAAGGACACCATCATAGTCTTTCCAACTCTCTTTGTTATTCTTTTATTTTACACTGAGTTTGCCCTGCCATCATGTTTATTGGTTATTCCTTTGTTATTACTGAACTCCTTTGACATCAATGACAACTATATTCAACATGAAATGACACCGCACATGTTGCCTTTACTGGCCACTCCCAAGATTTTTGTACTGGAGTGTGTAAGGAAGATGATGGAGGTGGATAACCTTCATTTTGTAAAATCAAGAAAGAAAGGAAGAACCACCTTCCCCATAGCTATGGGAGGATATGCTATTAATGACAAAAGAGGTCTTAAAGAGGTGTTGGAGATTTTGAAGGGACTGGATTTGCCCTTGGATCAGCCATGGAGATACGATCCTCATCTCTTGATAGGACAAGAAAAGGGGAGAAAACTCCCAAACCCCTAAGAACGAGCCTCAACCAGAAATTGAAAAACTGGCTAATAAGGAGACTTTTGAAGAAGTGGAAAGGATTATCAGAGGGTAGGAAGATCCAGTTAAAATGTCAAGTCAGGTTTTTCCTGCACCTGCTCCAAAGGCCTTAGATGTTCCTCCTTACTATACATTTTACAGGCTTGTAGGAGCCATGGTTATGAAAGAAGATATGACCTTTGAGGCCCCTACACAAGAAAGGTATAATGAGCTGTTCTAGGATAACTTCAATAAACATAAGAGGGTAGTGTCGTGGAAAATGAACAAATACCTTGGGAAGAGGAATGTTCCCTATCTTGGCATCCTTGAAGACACATTTCAATGAAATATATGATGAATGCCATGAAGATGATGACGAAGACCTGGGGATAATGGGCCAGGTGCCAAAAGATGGAAAACAATGCTATAGTATGTGCATGTTGTTATTCTAGTCTGAATCAAATGAGATTTGATCTAAACGAACAATTGTTTTCATACTTATAGGTGGATTTTTTATCTAAAGCCTTGCACCTTCTGGGACTTTTTAAATTTTTATTCTTAAGGACACACTATTTCAAGAATATCAAACCATTGATTGGGTCTCTGGCAAAGGTTTCTAACTTTCTAACAGTGAATGTTGAGTGAGCTTTTGTCTGAAGCTCTCCCCATGATCAAAGAGTTGTATTTTGTTCTATTAACAGAACTTTATGTTTTCACACAGCCTTTTAAAGTGGCAGTTTCATGGTCATAACATCTTGTTTTAAGAAATCTCATATCTGCTGCTCTGTTTCCATGCTGTATTTGTGGTTTCCCTCATATTGGTTTTGTCAGTCTGGTTGAGCCATATTATTAAATGTCAATTTTCCATGGTTACATTTTATCTAAAGTAGTTTTTATTTGCTTGGTATTCCTATTTTGTATTTTCCTTGTATTGTAGGGTTTTAGGTAGATTGAGACATCCATAAGCTCCCGTATCAATCTTACATTGGATAACTTAATATTTTGGTATAGAAGCAGTTAACTCTCTGCCAATTAATTTTTAGTGCTTTTACTTTATCATTATTATTATTGATATTTTTAATTGGGCATGGTTTTGTCCATGGAATGTTGTTTCTTCTTTCCTATAACTGTATTAGATATTTCACAAGGATGCTGGTGGTTCAAGTGGTGTCAATTTTATTTACTGAGAGAATATATCCAGTGGCAAACTTTTTTTCACTGATGTTGGGATTGTTTCTACATACAGCCATTTTGACTGTTATTTTTCTGATCAGTTAAGAGCACATTTCTACTAGTTTCTCTTAAAAATGTCTTTGTCACGAATCTCGTGCAAATTCTATATCAAGTTTATTAAAGTCCTTTACAAATTTTCAAACAGAAAATTTGCACAAATAACCTCTCAAGTTTCATGGCTCTGTATTCATATTTTGTCTATCTAATCAAACAAGGTAGCTATACAAATAGTCAAATTAATTGATCAGCACCATTTTTTAGCAGTGTTATAACACTATTTAGCAGTTTTGCAAGATAAAACGAATGAGGATGGTTGCAATGCAAAGTGCTACCGTAAATATGGAACCCTATTCACTTCCAGGCAGTCCTAAGAGAAGTTTCAGTGTTCTTGTGGTGTAACAATGAATAGTGCATTCTTTTCGTTGCAATGCAGAGTGATACTGTAAATATGGGACCCTTTTCAGTTCCAGGCAGTCCTAAGGGAAATTTCAGTGCTCTTTTTTGTGGTGTAACAATGATTTATATTGAAGAAAACCATCATTGTTGGCAATTTCATAATTAGGGGTGAGTTCAAAGAGGAAGGTAGACGAACTTAGAAAGGATGCATCATTTTATGGGATAAAAGTTATTATTGTACAATAATGGTTAAAACGAACTGATTTAATAACACAATGCAATGTAATAACAAACTTTTCTGTCTAGTCTTTACAGATTTATCAGATCAGCATAGTATTTTTCACCCTGCAATTTGTGTCAGGCCACATAGCTGTTCTCTTGTGTTTAATAAATTGTGTTATTTTTTCATGAGAGTAAATTCCTGAAAATTGATGTCAAGTCTTTGTGTCAGCTGCACAATCAAGTAGAAAATGCTTTTTATCATATAGTAGGGCTGTACATATGGTTGGCAGGTCCTTTTTGTTAAAGTTAGGATTAAGGTTAAGTTAGGGTTTTAAAACAAAATTTAACAAATGCAGAAATATACAAAGAACTACTGAAATAAAACACAATAGGACAGCAGTAGTAAACTGTACAAATCTAATGAACAAAATAAAATCAGATCTGATAAATTAGTTTAGGGTAGAAAACCTTCCTTGTACTCGGAGTTAACTTGCAGATCAGATCTTGCCTCTCAGAGGCAAGTCAATAAATGGAACAAATCACTGACACCTTACCTGAGGGGGAGAGATAAAGCACTAAAGAATAGGGTTAGAGAGGTACAGCAGTAGGTACAGTACCTAATGAGGGTACAGCACATCCAAGATCAGCTAAGCAGCAGGTAGCAGCCCAAACAGTCAACGCTGAGCAAGGAGAACACAACACAACCCTCAAGTAGCAAGCGGCACCTCAAATCAGACCATAACAGGCAGTGACATCTTCCCAACAGACTTCGCCAAGCAGCGGCTGCCCCAAGAGGTCAACGCAAGTCCAAATCAGACCTCTTCCAGCAAATGACAACCTCACAAAAGACCTCAACCAGCAGCAGCTGCCTCAGGAAACTATTACAGCCCCAAAACATACCCTAGACACCACGGCAGCCCCAGGAAGAACCCTAACAGCAGACGACAAACTTAGAACAGTCCAAACAGCAGGCGATAGTCACAAGGAGGCAAGTGGCACCCTCAAAACAGTCCACAATAGACAACGGCACCCTCAAAACGGTCCACACAGCAGAAGGCAGCCATGAGATGGTAAACGACACCCTCATACAGTCCACAACAGGCAGCAGTACCCTCAAAACAGTCCACAACTCGCACGTGTGGGAGAGAGGAACAATAATCAGTCTTCAAAAGAATAGACCTGAGTAGTAGATCAAAAACCAAGAGAGCGCCCAAGCACAAGGAGCAAAGAAACCCTAGACGGTCACCCAAACAAGGCTGTTGAAAACCCTAGATCAGTCGTACAATAAATCAGAGCTGAGTTACCTCTTCAAGATACCTTAACAATGAAGGCTAAGCTCAAATTTATAGCCTCTCAATGACCCCTAGAAGGTTCCACCTTCTATTTGATCATTAAGGTTAGGGTTACCCAAAAAGGTCAAGGCATCAAGCTTTAGGAGGGTTACCAATTATAAAATTAATTTAATGTTAAGACGTCTTAGGAGAGGGTACCAAGGACATTTCAAAGGGTTAAGTTACCTCACTCAAAGGGGGGGCACTTTCACATAACCAAGGAGGGGTCAACTCAAGACTAAGCCAACAGAAGACTAACCATAAGTCAACATGAGGGCTACAAGGTGGGGAAAACAATCCCTCTAACCACAAATCAACAAAAGGGCTAACCACAAGGATAGCAAAGGAGGGAGTGACCAAGGTTCAACACAGGGGCTCAACAAAAGAAGCAACAACCCCTAGACTCTCTCTCTCAAGGTATGTGGTCCACATATGTCCCATGCAATAGTTGCAATGATGTGATCCTATGGTCCTCCTGACTGCTCCTAAGGTCAAATGTTAGTGACTTCATCAAGAGGTGGCCAATCCCTTGATGAAACAACCTAGCTCAACCATCTCGAAGACTTAGGGGAGAAGGACATTACACATCATTATCTTGGTTAATTGACCAAGATCCACCTGGTTAACTAACCAGGTTCTCTAGGGATCAACTAGGGGCCCTAGATAGATGCTAGGGGTTTATTTGACTTGGTCCCAAACCAGGTACTCTAGATATCTGCTAGGGGTGTGCACTGCTTGGTCCTAGACCAAGAATCTCTTTGATGTAACTAACCAGGAGGCCCTACTAATCAACCAGAGGCCCTACTAATCAACTAGGGGCCTTTTCCATGGCTTTGTGTTGTTTGGTCCTAGACCAAGATCCCTAGATACCTTTTAGGGACTTACACTACCTGGTTAACTGACTAGGGTGCCATCCTCCCAGAGAATGACTCTTGTAGCTGCATTATCTTTAATACTCCCTCTTAGCAAGAGAGGCATTCTCAACAACACTAAGCTTGTCTCGAAAGTACACAAACTTCGTCATGGACAAAGGATTAGTCAATACATTGGTAATTTGATTATCTGACAGAACATACTGAAGTCTCTCAACATGCCCCTGACATAGTGATACTTCCTCTCAATGTGTTTCGACCTGTCATAGAATACATGATTTTTTGAGAGCTTCAAACAGCTTTGGATGTCAGTAAGAAGATTGATCTTATAGATCCACTTGGAAGTTACAACTGACTTCCCTTGTTGTCTGAGAACCACTTTCCACACCTCATTTTCCATTATTAACTTGAGAGCTTTTATCATAGTACCTTTCCAAACCTGGTGTTTAGCTGCCTCCTCATAAGTGGAGGATTTAGAATCAGTGACATGGTTGATCTGAGATATCAAACCAAAGCACCCTTGAAGCCTTTCAATAGGCTTCTTAATGGGATCAACTGAAGGCTCTCTGACCTCCTCCCTCTGCTTATCTAAACGGGATGACTCATGGACTGGGCTCACTTCCATGTCTATATCACCGGGAGGCTCTTGAGTAACAACTTCCTCATGGAGGATCACATCTCTACTTTTCTTTTCTGCAAACTCATTCTGCTGGGGATTGTAGAGCACAGTTGGCTCCCTCTCGAGCTCTGAATTTTGACAAGGGTCTTCAACTTTTCCTCCATTATCTATAACCATCCTCTTGTGTCACAGTTCGCAAGGTTTGATTGAATCTAGAGCTCGAACAAGATGCCTTGAAACCTTATAAAGGTTTCCTTCACAGACCCCAATCACAATGGATAAACTCATGTTTCCATCCTTAGGCCACATCAAGGCCTTTTCTCCTGAGAAGGCTACAGTGAACCCCTTGTCTTTTAGAACTGCCACTTAAAGAAGATTCTTCTTTAATCCAGGAACATACAAAATTTCCTCAATGTGTATAATCATACATTAATCAAGCTAGAAGGAGGTTGAACCAACTCCTCTTATGGCATAGGTACTATCATCTCCTAGTTCCACTTTCACATTGAACTTCTTGTCCTTGTAATTTGCAAGAGCCTTCCTGAATCTAGTCATATGCTAGGAGGCTCCACTATCTATCCACAAGGAATATGTCAAGTTGGAGACGGAACCTGAGAGTGCTGAAACCAATTAACAAGCTCTTTGTTCTTAATCTATGGTTTCAACCTTTGTTTTCTTTCATTGTGGCTATTCCTCTTTTGTAGCAGTTGAAGCATGGTACTTGCCTCTTTGCAGCTTCTTGTTAGGAGGTTTCTTACAATCTCTTGCAAAATGACCAAGCTGGTTGCAATTATAACACCTTACCTTTGATATTTTAAAATGCTTACCTTAATGTTTCTTGCCTTTGTCTTTGTGCTGATGAAATCTCCTTCCCTGCTTTGTCTTGGTAGCAAGGGCATGATATTTTTCAGTGGGAGGCCCAATCTTGCTATGGATCCTTCCTTCTTCTTCTAAACAATCATGCCACAACCTATCTAAACTTGCTTGAATCCCTCTTCCATTCACTGCTGCAAGAAATGTCACCCAAGTTGCAAGAAGACCATCTATTTTTGTTTGCACAAGGTCATCATCATCTACTTTAACCCCAATGGCCATGAGCTGATCTATTATCCGAGAGATCTTGGAGAAGAAAGAGGCAAATGGTTCATCCTTCTCCATCTTCAGTGAACGAAGATGCTTTTTCAAAATCCTCTTCTGAATAGGGGCCTTCTTCTCATAGAGATTTGCTAAGGCATCAAAACATTCTTTAGTTGTCTTTAAAGGAGCTATTACAGGCATCAAATTATTTTTTATTGAATAAAAAATTATTCTCTTTGCCTTGGCTTGCTTCTTCTTAAAGGCTTATCTTCCTTGATTTGTTGTGGGCTCTTCCACAACCCTAGTAACCAAGTCATCCAGGTCACTCTCTTCTAGGATATTCAAGACCCTAGCCTTTGAAGCATTGAAGTTTGAGCCTCTTTCAACCATGTCTTCTGACTTAATTGAAGAAGAGGCAATCTTGAAATCATCATGGCCAACTTGCTGAAATTTTCCAAGAAACCCTTGCAACCAAATTAGATAAAGTTCAGACTCTTACCTTAGGATCTATGTAGGCTTGGTTAGGCTGCAAAACAGAGCTAGCTACAAACCCTAAGCTCTGATACCATGTTAAAGTTAGGCTTTTAAAACAAAAATGAACAAATGCAGAAATATACAAAGTACTATTGAAATAAAACACAACAGGACAACAGTAGTAAACTGTAAAAATCTAATTAACAAAATAAAATCAGATCTGATAAATTAGTTTAGGGTAGAGAACCTTCCTTATGCTCGGAGTTAACTTTCAGATCAAATCTTGCCACTCAGAGGCAAGTCAATAAATGGAACAAATCATTGACTCTTACCTGAGAGAGAGAGATAAAGTACTGAAGAATAGGTTTATACAGGTACAATAGTAGTACCAATAGCTAAATGAGGGTACAATACATCCAAGATCAGCTAAGCAGCAAGTGGCAGCCCCAAACAGTCAACATTGACCAAGGAGAACACAACACATCCCTCAAGCAACAAGTGGCACCTCAAATCAAACCATAACAGGCAGCGACATCTTCTCAACAGACTTCACTAAGCAGTGGCTGCCTCAGGAGGTCAGCATAGGTCCAAATCAGACCTCTACCAACAAACGGTAGCCTCACAAAAGACCTCAACCAATAGCGACTACCTCAAAAAATTATTACAACCACAAAACATGCCCTAGACACCAAGTGGCACCCCTAGGAAGAACCCTAACAACAAACGACAACCTTAGAACAATCCAAACAACAGACGATAGTCACAATGAGGCAAATGATACCCTCAAAACAGTCCACAACAGACAGTAGCACCCTCAAAACAGTCCACACGGTAAAAGGCAGCCACAAGATGGTAAATGGCACCCTCAAACAGTCCACAACATACAACACCACCCTCAAAACAGTCCATGGTTCGAACATGTGGGAGAGAGGAAGAGTAATAAGTCTTCAAAAGAACAACCTTGAGTAGTATATCAAGAACCTAGAGAGCACCCAAGCATAAGGAGCAAAGAAACCCTAGATGTCACCCAAACAAGACTGCTAAAAATACTAGATCGGTGACAATAAATCAGAGTTGAGTTACCTCTTCAAGATACCTTAACAACGAAGGATAGCCTCAAATTTATAGCCTCTCAATGACCCCTAGAAGGTTCCACCTTCTATTTGGTCATTGAGGTTAGGGTTACCCTAAAAAGTCAAAACATCAAGCTTTAGGAGCGTTGCCAATTATAAAATTAATTTAATGTTAAGACGCCTTAGGAGAGGGTACCAAGAACATGTCAAAGGATTAAGTTACCACACTCAAAAGGGGGGCACTTTGACATAACCAAGGAGGGGTCAACTTAAGACTAAGCCAACACATGACTAACCATAAGTCAACGGGAGGGCTACAAGGTGGGTAAAACAACCCTTCTAACCACAAATCAACAAAAGGGCTAACCACAAGGATAACAAAGGAGGGAGTGACCAAGGTTCAACACAGGGCTAAACAAAAGAAGCAACAACACCTAAACCCTCTCCCTCAAGGTATGTGGCCCATATATGTCCCATGCAATAACTGGAAGTTCATCATCACCATATAAGGAAGGTTCAAACTGGATGATTTGATCCTCTGGTCTTCCTGACTGCTCCTAAGGTCAAATGTTAGTGACTTTATCAATAGTTGGCCAATCCTTAATGAAACAACCTAGCTCAACCATCTCAAAGATTTAGATGAGGAGGACATCATACTTCATCATCTTGGTTAGCTGACCAAGATCCACCTGGTTAACTGACCAAGTTCCTTAGGGATCAACTAGGGGCCCTAGATAATTGCTAAGGGCTTATCTGACTTGGTATCGGACCAAGTGCCCTAGATAACTGCTAGGGGTGTGCATTGCTTGGTCCCAGACCAAGAATATCTTTGGTGTATCTGACTAGGAGGCCCTAGTGATTAGCTAGGGGCTTTTTCCATCGCTCTGTACTGCTTGGTCCTAGACCAAGATCCCTAGGTAACTACTAGGGACCCTAGATACCTGCTAGGGACTTACACTGCCTAGTTAACTAACCAAGAACCCTAGTTAAATGACTAGGGTTCCATCCTCCTAGAGAATATCTCTCGCAGTTGCATTATCTTTAACACTTTTCATTGTTGGACTCATTTCTCCATCTTAGTTAGGTACATTGTTTCTATGTTTTTAACTTTTATCAGGTCCTTACAGTTCCTATTAACTAATGACTTGCCTTAGTTCCCTATTTTGAGCATTCTAGTTTTATAGTAATTCTGGAACTAAGTTTATGTTTTTGTTTATGCCATTTCTTAATGAGCAATACCTTTTGTGCATTGTTTGGTCACCATTCCAATTATATTATTAAAAACATCCCAATGATGTCCTTACATGTAATGGGAACATCTAGTCGAATGTAAGGCGTTTTACTGTAAACTCCCTCAAAGTTTTGGGTTTAAGAAATTATTCTCAAATCATGTCCAACTTTTGAATCATTAACTAAACAATGTATTTCAGAATGTTTTTTAAATCACAATATTCAGTTTCTTAAATCTTTTGTTTCCATCAGGAACTAGAATGATGAGCTTGAACAGTACACACTGCACTTTTTGGTATGTGAAGCTATTTTATTATAGGAAAATTTTAAGTGAGTTCATTGACACGAGCATAATTGGCAAGGATAATTTAAGTTAAATGATTATTGCTGATAAGGAACATGAATAATTCATTAATGTCATTCTGTATGCAATGAATGGTTATCATTCCATGCAATGCATATTGAAATTGTGGGTTAGTTAGTACTCATAGAGACGTGAAGAGAACCTTGAGAGCTGCAATAGGGGAGCACAATGGAATATAGAAACAACGGCCACAATATCAATTCACATCAAGCACATATCTCAGTTATGATGACAGAGGGCTAGGTTCAACCCGTCTTAATATTCTCTACTTAAAATTTCAGATTTCCTATCAAGACAAATGAAAGGGCAACATTACAGAATATAACAGAAGGAAATTATGCTAGTAAACTGTGCAATGACAAGCAATAGATTCTAATGGTGTACAATAAATCTATAAACCACCTGGGAATGGATTGTTCTCCAACTCCTCCAAAATAGGCCACTACAAGCAGAAAAAAGGGAGAAACAGAATGAGGCTCTTCTAACATATGAGTAAAGTCCAGTAGATTTAGGTCATCGGCTCCTTGTAGAGTAGAATAATTTTCCTTATAGGAAAAAATGTTAAATAGTTGAGTGGGGAATGACTTAAAGAGGATTACTCACCGGGTAGAAGGTTAACTAGCCCTGAAGCCACTAGTCCCAAAAAATAGTTGGAATTGTTATATTTTGATATAGTGGATGTTTCGTTCGATCGTTTTTCCTTAAGCTACAAGGAAGATTTGGCCAAAGCTCTCAATGGAAAGCTAGTGAAAATCTTAGGAAAAGAAGAATTTGCTCAAATAATTAGAGTAAATTGAAACTCCAATGATCTTAATGCGTGGAAGATTATTAGCCTTTAAAAGATCAGGTGATAGGGATTTTAAAGGATAGAATTTAATTAGTTACACTGTCACCCGACAGTTTTGAGTTGAAGCCAAGCTGGTGACATTTGGTGGATTGCTATATGTAAAATAGTGTTTTGGAAGTTCTCTTTGGGCTTTTGCCAAAACCATTTGCAGAAGCTCTTGATATAAACTTTTCTTTAAATTCTAGGTAATGACTTGACCTGATTTGGAACACAGTAAGATAATATTATTTTTTTCTCAATGGCCATGATTGACCCTAAAATTAGGTCATGGGATTCATAAGTACATTCAGTAGCGAAAAATTGTGGGAGTGACAAAGCAACTCATAGAAGCTAAAAGATGAGAACATATAATAAAATAAGTTCAATTATTGTAAGAGAAAAGTAACTAAAAGCATAAACCTAGATACAATAGGGCTATATATATATATAAGTACATATTAAGAGGGGAAGGAAGTCCCAACAACCACATCAGAAATAAAGATGTAAGTGGACGAAGATGAAGACATCCATTTTGTACCATCAACCATAGAGGAGGTAGTACACACTTTGGCAATGTCTTTAGGGGAGAGTCCAGGGATTAGGAAGTCTTAATTGTGAAGAGGGAGTTGGGAACGATCTCTTGAGACTCTCCTAACACTTGAGCTCGTAAAGAACCTAGTGATGATGTACTAGTTTCTCGAATTGGGGCACACGTAGTTGAACTGTGTTGAGAATGGGAACAAGAACTCAAAGGTTTCATGGGGTTGGGTTTGTTGGTGAAAGACACACATGAGGTTTGTGGTCTCATTTTGATCTTGTGTCATAAATGTTGTGGATCTTTGCTTGTGACTTTCCATGACCAATGGAGAAAAATAGGAGGAAAGAAGGAAGTGATCCACCTCATGGAGTTCATTAAGGATGTCCTTGCAAGATCCATCCCCTATCTCTTAACACCTCCTTCACAAAAAGAGTTATCTCTTGTTTAGATAGAGGAGAAAGTTGCAAGGGAAACTCTTGAGTTCTTGTAAAGGAAATGGAACTGCTCTCTGATCTTATAATAAATGGGATATCTAAATATTGTTGAGAGAAAAGATTGAAGTGATCAAGAGGAATCCTAAGACTATCATCAAATGCCTATGAGAATACATATGATTGATAATTAGATTTATCCCTTAGCTAAATGAAATGTAGAAGTTTATGCCATCCTAGGGTATGTAGAGGTCGTTTCTTCCTATGAACAAAGAGATAGGAATGGGTACTTCTCCCTCCTTGAGGTTGAGGCTCCTAGATTTCATGTCATGTGAAGGATACAAGTTTGAAAATAGTTTCAAAGCATAAAGGATGAACCCTAAGCATTGCCTAGATGGTGACTTGAGTAACTGTGCATTTGCAATGGGTCATATGCTATAAATTATTTGGTGTACTACAAGTATATATCCTCTCTAATTACCCTATTTGAATCCTACTTGGGAGGAAAAAAGGTAACCAAAGGCATCTAAGCAATACCTGAAAGGACGAGGCAGTCAATAGTGATGCCAACCACACCATAGTAATAAAGACGCCTTGGAGAACTGACATCATCTCCCAACCATAAGGGCTTGTAGAGGTTATTTACTCTTATGAAGAGAGAGCTAGGATGGGGTTCCTCTCCCTCCCTTGAGATGAGGCTCCTAGCTAGAGTCTAAATCCAGTGGAGGAAGGAGACAATTTAGAAAATTGTCTTGAGAAATAAGAGATGACCCCAAAACTTTTCCTAGATGATGACTTGAATAAATTTCCATTTGCAATAGATCATATTTCTCAAAACTAAGGCTTTAATGCAAATAAAAAGTTTCACCTCTTTCACTAGAGGTTTCTTGGATCTTATCCTTGTGAATTTTTAACCTTAGAGCCGTTATGACATACATAAAAAAATGACAGGAGAAAGAGAAAAACATTTCACTTCTGAATAGTCCAATCTTCTAGGCATAAGGAGAAAAGAGACGAAAGTGTTTTGACAAGTTTTAGTCCTCTAGGTCAATCTTATCATGCATAAAACATATTTGAAACTCACTTTTACAACAATTATAACAATAATAAAACAACCCTTAACTTCGTCAATTGTGGTGTCAAGTCATTCAACAAAATTGTCCTTTACTTATGGCAAATTAACAAGACTTGTATAGTTGTAAATTACAATTTATGAAGAACATACAAGGATAGAAATCAAATTTGCAATTTACACAAGTTGTGGATGATTAAAACTTCATTTATATACATAGTATGAAGTTATTGTAGATACCATAGCCTTATAGAAAGGCTAGAACAATCCACACTCTCTTCAAAGCCCTAGCTAGGGAAAAAAATGAAAATCCTAGGTCAACCTAGGAGGTCCAACATGCATGTTAATTACTCAAAAAAGGCATCCAAGGAAAGACACCCTCTTCTCTTCCTCTTCACCAGAAACACGTGAGGGTCTCATCACAAAACCTAAATCTCAAACCTCTAAGGGATAAAAACCTCACCTTAGACTTCAAGATGCTCTAAGAAGACCCTGAAAACGCAGGGACTCCAAGAGAGAGAGAGAGGGACCGGGTACAAATGCAAATAAAGAGAGAGAAGGATGACTAGTTCCCACTGCCCACTCCTCCTCAAGATCACATCTCTACACTAAAGTAAAATATATGAGTGAATGATATGAATGAGAACTCTCTCCTTCCTCTATATATATGGGAGGTAAGGGAGGCCAACAATACAGTGTGGGCCAAAGCTCTTACAAGCAACTTTTAGTAAACTCATGTAGGCCAACACAAGTGAAGTGCTCCACTCCAAGGGAATAAATGTCATGCTCCAGTGTGATGTTGTACACTATAAGGGCTCCATGATGATGTTTCTACACAAGGATTTTCCACACCCCTCCACCACAAGCCCACATGGACTCCTCTCCTCCTAAGCCATGTACTCCACTAGGTCCACTGCCCTTGCATGAACACTATCACAACCTAGGAATCCCTGGTCCAAGCCTCCATCCAAAGATTCAAGCAATCCCATGTTGTATAGGGATTGATGTGTTCCTCCAAGATGCACAATACTCCTCATCCTAACTAGTGCATTCTCCAAGCAAGTGCACCTCTCCATATTGCGACAATGAAGAATGTCCACAAAGTTGTTAAGAAAACTCCAATGCCCCAAAGAAGAATGCTAAGCAAGCACCTAATTGATGTCCAATAACCATTGAGTAAAATATTTCCAATTTGTAAATCCATCACAGATCATCTCCTTGGTGTTAATCAATCTTGGGTCATAAGGGGGCTAAACATACAATATGTACCCCAAATCTCATGAAGCACCCCTAAACATGGTGTAAACACTTTTGGAGTGACTCTAAAAGTTAATAGTGCATATTTACAAGGAAAACGTTAACCACAACACCTATCGACTCCCTCTATAACGCCACAAAACCTACTATTTGAAAATATGTACCCGTGGTAACCTCAAAATCAACAACTATGACTTGTCAAGAACCTATCATCCATGATATCACAACATCTTAATCATCCAAAGGACAATGACCACTTGTGAATATGAAACGACCATATTCCTAAAACAAAGGAGAGTGCTAAATTCTATCGTCCTCCAATTCAACATAGTGGATCAAAATCAATGCACATCACATCATGTGTTTTCCAGGACATCTTCAAAAGATAATCATATCTCCATACAATATTAAGACTAGTGGAACACATATATTAAAGTCACAAAGATAGAAACTTGCACAAGTCAAGTCCTTGATCCGTGAATACCAATCTCATGGTAAATGTAACAACCTATGCAGCACCATCATTGACATTTCAACATGAGAATCCCTCCCATATACCTCAGATCCTCTAACAATTGAAACAACCAGAGCTAGGTAAACTCCATCATCTTGAGAGTGTCATGAAGCAATAATAACATCATGGGGGGCTCCCTATGTTTGAGGGAATCCATGGGTAGGTCCCTCTCTCTGAGAGAATCCATCAACCCTATCTGTGAACTTTATAATACTTCCATCAATTGCAAATATGGAATTACTATAAGCATCATCCTCCATCAATGCATCACACCTCTCCTCCTCTTGACAAACGAAAGGCATGCAAATATAATAAACCAATGCATTATGACTAGAATATTTCCTAGAAGTTATATTCACCTTCATGGAAAATTTGAGGGCTCCTATATGCTCTTGAGCCTTCTACAAAGTAGAGGTCCCCTCCAATATCTCATTGGAATGTACACATGCCACTGGATCAAAAAATTACTTGTAAAGGCCACCCTCTCTCACCCCTCTAGCCAAAGTACATGGACTAGCTAGACTATAATAACTAGCGGTGCATTGCTTTCTCTTAAAAGATTTGCACTATACATTTGTCATACATAAAAAATGAAAAATAATTTCATCCTAAAACCAAGAACTAATAGAATATCACTCAACTCAAGAACATCATTGAAAGACAATTGAAAAGAAATGGAGCCAACTCTCATAAGAAATGTGACATCATCACCAAGCTCCACAATGATGCCTCCCTCTTGCTCTTGAATATCTTTGAATAATGACATGTCATGTCATGTGTCTCAAAGCTCCTATCCACATACCATACAACACTAGACATGGTGTTAGGAGATAAACAAGAAGCCATTGAAAAAGATAATCTCAAATCTAAATTTAATCTCCTCTACACCCGCTACAATCCTAGCTACAACTTGTTTCATTCTTTTTATTTTCTACTTCAATGGACATTGGCCAACATAATGCCCCATCTTGTGACATCGAAACATATCACCTTACTCAAGTCTTTATTTATTGTATCTATACCTTCCTTTAGTCTTAAAACCTTTCCCGCTACCCTCCTTCATCTTTTGAACGAGGCCAATAACATTTACTTATGCTTGCTTCAGATGACTATGTCATATGATTTCTTCCTGCTCAAGATAAACCCAAAGCTTATGAAACTTTGGAAAGGATCTCAAGCACAAATACCTTAAACAAAGGGCATCGAGGAAGGATCAAGTCCTTTTAAGGCAACAAACACCAACTACTAATCCTCCATTGTTATTCTAATGGCATTCAATTGATATTTTAGTTCAATGATCTTGGTCAAATAACTCACCATTGCATTTTCCTTACTCGTCAGAATGATTGAAAGTTGGTTTCACAAAAACATATGCTGAGAAGCACACGAATTAGGAAATAACTCAACCAAACTATCAAACATTTTATTACCCATCTTCTTATCTATAATGTGCAAGATGAATTGACCGTCTACAAAATCAAGAATTATTCTATTCACTTTGGATTTCTTCTTTTGATGAGTGGCCAATTGTGTTGGATCAATAGCTTCTGAAATTTCCTTCTTAACATGCATCCAAACATCAACCTACTACATTAGTTTCTAAAGCCTAAGCTTCCATGGAGCAAAATTGGAAGCTCCATCCAACATGCCACTCTTTAATACCGAAAGTCACTTTACATGTTCTAAACAAATCTTAAGTGAAAAAAATCAATAGTATATGAGGTAGACAACACCCTTTCTAGGGTGTTGTTTATTAATGCTTATGTTTAATATCTAATTGGACATTTACTTTAACACTATCTCTTAATGGTCAATCTGCTAGCTACAAGAAGTCTATTTTGGATTTTTATGTTTTTGTAATGACCCAAAACTTAATGAAAATGTCTATAGTTTGGTCCTTTGTGGAATAGTACTGCAACTCAATAGATCCATTATGTACACACTATTTGGTGAATTGGCAATGTATCTCAACATGTCTGGTACTCTCATGTAAGATTGGAGTAGGGTTGTTGGTTCTCTTTGTTGCATCTTCATTTTTGAAAGCATCCTCATGAGCCAATTTGCTTCACACACTTCTTTCACCGCTCCTTGATATTATGCTTATGTCAATTAAATGGCTATTTCATGTTGCTTCTTTTTGGTACATGTGACTACACCTTTTCCAAGGTTGAATGCATTTCCAAAAGTTGATTTTCTTTGATCTACACAACCCACCAATTTTAATTTGTATAGAAACACAACGTAGGGTCTTTGCTTCTACTATACAAAATGCCAAAGTCAAGTGTTATTTTCACATATCTCAACACACTATTTGTTGTAGTCTAATGCTCTACTTGTAGCATTGTCATGAATATGAAAATCAAGCTCACGAGATGACTCAAATTAGGCCTAGTAGTTGTTAGGTATATCAAGTTCTCCAATATCTATTTGTAGACTGACTCATTGATTGCCTTTTCCTTAGAGTTGGTCTTGGCTAAATTTCTTAACCCTTCTTTGATGTGGGAAATCCCACTCATGAGCATAGTTTGTCATAAAGGAGTGCAAAATAAAATTCTTTGAATACATTTTAATTAGTGAACATAGGCTTATATATATTTATATCAATAGAATTAACTTGAAATATACCAAGAGAAAATATCCACAAGATCCTAAAAACTAACAACTAAACATAATAATAGAGGTAGTTATAAATACGATCTCAACTACTCCATGAGAATAGGAAACCAAAAATATTAGTCACATGAAACCACAATATTATTCTTTTACCAAAATAATAACGTGATATACTCAAAGTGCATATGCTAAGAATTAAGAATTAGATTCCCTGTAATTCGTCCTAAACATTAGACTCCAGTTCTTTCAAAAGAGGGAAAAAGTTGTTGCATCTAGTGTTAAGAAATCCAATGGTCTAGATGTAGAAGTTGACCATGCTTAGCAAAAAGATAGGAAGTGATGGATTCTTGACAAGTTTAGTAAGTCTTCATGTAGAAAACTTGATATGCAACAAGCGAAATCTGATAATCTGGAACAATATATGTCGGATGATTGGTTAGGGTGTGTCTCCAATGATGGTTCATGATATGTGTTTGCAACAACATGGGTTCTCGATGATTTAGAAGACCATAACGAAAAGCATTGAGAACTTGCAGGGAAGCAGTGAAAAGAGACAACCATGTGAGATATTCAAAAGTTTGAAGATGGTCCTCTTATGGGGATGTCTCGAGGAAACTGAGGTCAATGAGAAAGCAAAGAAAACATTGAAAGATGAGATGTATAGGAGTTGTAAAACTAATGAATGAACCTGAGACGACAAATAGGGAACATATTGAAGTTGTGGATAGGGTTGTTGGATAAAGCTTAAATAATGCTTTTGAACATTAGGATCAACTTGTTGTGGTGGTTGAAGAGTATCACGGATAAGATAATTGATGTTATCTATATGCAATATGTAAATGTTGTTTAATGTATCATAGCGGGCATTCTAATCATATTGATAACGTCGACCAAGAAATAGACCACAACAATCCATATTGGTCACATCACAAGTGACTTTGTCCACAAATTTAGGACTAAAGCAAACTAAATAGTGCATATGTGTGTGGTTTGGGGAAAGGAACAATGATACTTCCATCCATAGTGCATAACTATGAAGATGAGGATCCACTAGCAACTGCGACTTATTGATTATGGATTTCATAATCAAGTTATCTTATGAGCCATTGTCAATTAAGATATAAGCAATTGACAAATCATGGGAGAGATGTGCACATGTGATGAATAGACTATTTGATCTAGATTTTGGAGGAGTGGAGTGCTACAACAAGGTGAATTTATTGAGTCTTCTTAACTCTTCACAAGTTGTCTCTTCACACGAGGCCTCAATGGGAGAATTATCATCTTCCTCATCAGAACAATGTACAATCAAAGTTTTCTTTTTCAATTTGAAACATTTAGACTTAGCATGTCCTTGTTTCTTACGATACGGGAAAAACTTAGTAGAAGAAGAAGAATAAGAACTATAAGCACTAGAAGAGAGAATGATGTCGAATTTTACATTGATAAAAAAAAAAATCTTCAACCAATTATGCTTGATTGTACATAGCATCAAAGGTGGTGTTGTCCATGTACTTTAATTTGTGATAAAAATGTTTCCACGGTCCACTTATAAACTTGAGGACAAGCTTTTCAACTAGATCGGTAATGCCAAGAAGAATTCATAATTGGTTAAATTGGTGGATATATTCTTGCACATGCATGTTGAAGTCTTGACATGGGAAAAGCCAACTAATGCTCATAACTTGTTTGTAGTTGGAAGGATAGAAGGCGAGGCTAAGAGCTTCCACAAGCCCAATTCAAGTGGTGATTGAGTTTTGATTTTCTGCACATTCTACAACTGATAGCTTAGAAAGCCCCATGAAATTCAATTTGGTGAAAATAATATTCTTGTCATCATGAATCAAATTATAATCGAACCAAGTTTCCATATCAAGAATCCATCTATCGTGCACTTTCGGATCATGGGGTCCCTCATAAATGGACACCTCACATTTTGCACATTGAGGAGATGGATTGCTAACGAAAACATATTTAACCTTCTTGACTAACAAGTTAATGATATTGGCAAGTTATGGCACCCTTTTAGCAAATGCCATAGTTTCCATGGCTCATGTAGTCATCAGTGTTGACGTAGGGAACAAAAGCTATTGATACAATCCTTAGAACCTCCATATAACTTAGTTCAAAAATGACAAAACCTTGCAACAATTTGAATAGAATAGCAAGTTACTAGTTCCAACGCAAAAAAAGATACTTGGGACTGAGTGACTAACAACCAAGGGTTATTATGTTTACAGCCAATGCCCTTTTGTTTTCACATTGCTTATGATATTCTTTAAAATATGAAATATGCATTTTGTAATAGCATTTTTTCTTGAAATATATATATATATATATATATATATAAAGGAGATTAAAGTGAACTTTAATAAAAGTAAAATAAATCAACCTGACATGCACCAGTCATAGATTGAAGGAGAATATCAGCTGACTAAGTAGTAAAAAAGGATATTTTTGGAGGTATAAAGGCAGTCACGTTTTCAAAAAAATTGAACACCATGGATGGTTGTATTGCTGGGCACCCAACCAAGCTAATATAAATAATTGGAGATCTCTTTCACATTATAATATTCCTATTTATCATCAAATATTCTAAACATGAAACCACAATTGGCTCATACATGAATCCACACGGAAATTGCAGATTGAAGATGTGTCGTATTGATATGGGAAGGACACTACACTTGGCTCGACTCCTTCATGAACTCCGGTGAGAAAAAACAAATGCTTTGGACCAGTCAACCATAGCGGCCAAGGTGGATTCCTCCATGTAAATTCTCACTAACCGTCTTGAGTACATCTTGCACATTCTAGTTGTTGGACACACCAAGCACATTGAGAGGGGGGTGAACAATGTGTATAACTTTCATTACTTTTTCAACAATAACAATCATTTCCAACTTATTCAATATTATGTAGAGTATGGTGTTATCATTATGTCAACAATTATAACTCATCATCACATATCATCATATCATCATCACATAAGAAGCATAGCAAAACAAAGTACAAAATATTTTTACGTGGAAACCCCCAAGTCTTGAGGAAACCATGGAAGCCTTATAATACTAGTTTTCCAGCAACAACTGGAAGGAGGCTACAACCCCCTTGTTACAATGAATTCAATTCTCTAGCTACAACTGGAAGAAGGCTACAACCCCTTGGTTTATAGGCTACAACCTGAAGGAATCCCTAGCTCCCTAGATTTTCTTGCCCCGTCCTACCACCTTGATATGAAGATAGAAAATGTTGAACCACGACTGCATTGATCTTGCGGACCTGCTAATCAACACTTGTACTACACTACACCACACTGCTCAACCTACACCACATTGCACAAAAAATGTCACTGCTGAACACTTCTCATCAATTGTCATTGCTCATCATCTTACCACTTCTCATCAACTAACCACTGCACCACACCTGTACCAACAACTTGTGCAAAACAATATGTCTAATCAATATGTTTCTCACATCATCTGACTCGGTCAATCTGAGTCTAACCAACTGCACACCAAACTCAGTCCACCTGGGTCAAACCAACTGCTCATACAACTCAACCAATATAAGTCAAAGCATCTGTTGATATAACCTATGCCAATCCTTCTCAATTGAACCTGTGCCAAGCTTATTCTATACTTGTACCAAACTGTATCAATTTGATCTTAGAACTAATCCATTCCCTTTAATTAACTTCATTAAGTAATACTCACATATGTGTTTGTTGGCAGGGGTTTTGGTAAGTGAGTTGCGTAGAGTCGCGGCAGCTGCGCAAGCTCATGCGGTACCGCGCAAGGCCAGATCAGCGCGATAGGCAAAAGAATAATTGTTTTGAATATTTTATATATTATTTGACCAAGTTTTGTCACAATAGGTCATTAGCGGTTATGAGTTAGTTAGAAGTGGACCTTCAATGTAAAGGCGCAAGCCTATTTATAAAACTAGTTTTGCAATTAAATAGACATCTGATGATCGATGGGATTGATCGACAACCTTATGATTATCGCATGAGGTATAGTGCGATCTGGTTTTGAAGGATTTTCTATTGTATCTACGATCTATCTGGGCTATTTTCGGATATATTCAGCCTCCGGTTGTGGAGAAGACTTGTCCTTTTGGATCTTTTGCGCAGAGTTAATATGATATGGTAGTTGTTGCACAAATCTTGTCTTTTTTTGTTATGATGTTGCGATTTGTTTTATTATGATGCTGATGTAACTTTATGATGCTGCATCTGTTATGATGTCGTTGAGGTCTATTCCATATCTTCTATACTAATGTTGATGCGATCTGTTTTAAGTTTGTTACATTTCCATTGCATTATGAGTTGAGATGTTTTATAAATGATGCTGCTACACTAGCGATACTGAGACAAATGTATGATGAAATATGTAGTTATGGAAATGAGTTAATGTCGACTGCATAGTTATGGATCCAATAGTTATGTTGTCTTCCCGTCGGGTCCCCATATCCTCCGTCCTCATTGCCGGAAACTCGGTTCCGACAGCTCTCCTTTGAACATCTCGGGTGAGACTTCGTCCGCTCTGCGGATGTTGCTGGGCAGGGTAAAACTTGTCTGGGCCAGTGTTTAGGGAGATCATGTTGGTTGGGCGTCGACAGAGTGAGAACCCCTGTCGACGAGGCTTTGTTGGTGGGTTTCGCCAACATATGGTTCTGTTTCCAGGATCGAGTTGCACTTAAAAGGAGGATATGTTTTGGCATCCGACTCGACCGGAGATCGAGGGGTGGTTTGATCTAAAATTGCAAGAATTTGTTGAAGCTGAAAATCTGAATCTGAAGCTGTTGGCGGGCAATTGGTTGGATAGATATATCCACGATGGGCCTCATGAATGGTTCTTTTGTGAGTTTCTTTTCCTCATTAGAGGAAATTTGGGGTCTAAAATGGGCTTCCTAAGGAAAATAATAAAAAAAGCCTCATCACACTATAAATATGCCATGTCAGATTAAATCTAATGAAAATCTAATGAAAGTCAACCTAAATCGTCTCATTAATGGTAGTTGACAACTATATTGAGTTAATGTAGAGTCAAAAGATATTGGTAAAAAATATTAATGAAATATTTAGATTCTTGTGCACACACAATAAATGATAGGAAACTTTTGAATTTTATATTAATATTTTTTTAAATGAATAGACCACTACTTTTTATATATTTAATAAATGTAAAACTCAAATATATTCATTTATAATGAAAAATATAACTATAATAATATTAAAAAAATTAAAAAATCACTATTATTTTTAAAATAATTTTATATTAATTCATATAAAAAATATTACATCACATAAAATAAAAAACAATAAACTATGTATATTCATATTATTTTTTATATTAATGTAAAAAAAATTGTGGTTTAATGGGTAGGTAGGTAAGAGAGAAAAAAAGTAAAATCAAATTTTATTATAATTTTAGAAACATTTTTTTTTGTTGGCAAAGTGGTGGAACCCCCTTGACTAGCAGGGTTACCATTGGCTAAGAAACCACGAACCAGAGGCATCTAAGCCGTCAAAATCACCTGGGGATCGCACCCGGCCTGGACTGCACCAACCCTTAACATGGTTGGATTTTTTTGTATTCGACGGGATTAGAACCGACAACCTTTCAGCTTAGGGGGCGTTTTAACCATACCCCGCCACCAACTGTCCTACATCTCGTGGATATAATTTTAGTAACATTAAAAATAGTTTTTATTTTTTATTTTGTTAGTATTTAAATGTTTTATTTATTTTTGGATGTAATAATTAAATATATTTATTTTTTAAATATTATTTAATAATATTAAAAATACTAAATATCTTTTATTTAGTATTTCAAGATAAGTCTATTTAAAATTAAATATGATTTAGTTTTCTTTTTAAAAAATTGATTAATAAATGTTTTTAGTATTTCAAAATGCTTCCACTACAATTTTAATTAATGCGAAGGTTTTGTTTTAGAGGAGTTGGAAGTAGTGATCAAATAAAATATTCTATATTTATTAGTTAAAGTTTATTTATCTTATTTTGAGGTGATCTTTTCAAAGACTTAACCAATGTGAGGTTGATATGGAGTTAGCTATTGTCAAATACAAATATGACACATAAGCATTATGTGTCGAACTCAACCATAATGGTTGACCAAAGATATTGAAATTCTATTGGTTTAAAAATTCAACTCAATCTAGCTCATCCATGGAACAATTTTTTATAAGGCCCATTTTAGACCCCAAATTTCCTCTAACGCTTGCATGAGTGGCTCACAAAGTTCACTTCTAAGAAATCAAACTTCCAAGGAGGAGAGCCGACATCTCGGACTCCGGAGCCAATCCAGGATTTACAAGAAACATATGATAAGGCATCGCGGGCTGTTGAAGCGTGGTTGGACAGTATCTTGGAAGGATACATTACCGAGTTTGTAGTAGACACCAATTTGTCATTCAGTGAAGCAGAAAGGGAGTTCTTCAGCGGACCACAAGATTCTTGTTGTCATTGCAGCTGTCAATTAAGCAATTGGTCTGTGAAAAAGGTATTCTGAAGATGGACCAAGAGTAGTGGAACTCTGGTGTGCGGAGGATGTAGGCACCGCAAAGAAAGGGGGGAGATGCATGGAAAGGTAAGGGGTAGATGGGCATGAGTTTTGGTGAGAATGTGAAGGTCGTCGAGGAAACAAGTGGTTGTACAAGGGGAGGAGCAAGGTTTCGAGAGAAGAGGCAGAGGACGGGAGAAGGTGCTACTGCGATTGAAGTGCGATGCCACGAGGAACAACCACACGGGACAAAGCGACCTTTTTTTGACGACAAGGACAAACATACCAAGGTTACGCCCGGAAGGACGACAGGATCAAACCCCAGCAGTAACATGCCCACACCTCTGCGCACTACTCCACCACAAGGAAGAAACGCGCATTCTGCATGGACTTTCCCTACGTGTCAGCAACAGTCTAGAAATAAAGCACCAGCAGGAGGGAAAAGGCCCAGAATGGCGGGCGACGAAATGAAGCTACCAATATTTCATGGAAATGGCACTGATGAACCAGAGAAATATTGGTTCTTGTGCGAAGCGATCTGGATTGCCCGACAGATCATAGATGATGATGTCAAGAAAAGCCAGCTGGAAACTACTCTTAGGGGCTGTGCGCTGGAATGGTTCATGATATTCACGCGGGTTCCTCAAGGAGGTACTGCAAAAACATTAGATGAAATCCAAACTGGTTTATTTGAAGAATTCAAGAAGCCGAAGTCTGAGGCTTAATACATTACTGAATTGAAAGAGATCAATCAGTTCCCTAATGAAACGATTTGGGATTTTGATCACTGGTTTAAGACATTGATGGATCGGGTCAGTTTTCAGATGAGTGATGTTCAACAAAAGGAGTGGTTCATCGCCACACTTTGTCCCACATATCAGACAACCACTAATGCAGCAAAATATTGCGACATAGAGCGAGGCTCTAGAGACCGCGATGAAATTGGAAGCATCGTTGGTAGGAGAAACCACGGTCGAAATGAACCAGATTCAAGCACAATTGGCCAATCTGACGCTCCAACTGCAAGATATCAAAAATGCCAAGGAAGATAGCGATGATCTTTGGTGCACCCATTTCCATGCAGACAGACATACCAAGGATACCTGTTTGACGTTCCAGAATTATTTGTTGTCAGGAGCCCCGAACCTGTTGAGCTGTGCTGGTATACCATGGTGTTGCATATGTCAAGTCTATGGGCATAGACATGAGAACTGTGATTACATGCAAAAGATGGTTAGCAAGGCAGAAAATCTATACTGTACATTTTTGTCGGTCAGTAGGACACGATGATAAAAACTGCCAAGCTTACGATTTTCTCCAGGAAAGGACATATGATTCATACTTTGTGAAAGGTGAGGACCCCCGAGAAATGCAAGCGCAGCCACAAGTGGTACAACCAGCAGCACGTGTAGTATACACCACCACCCCAGATGCAGTTTATCCCTGCACAACTGCAGCAACAGTTTACAGCGTAGCCATAGTTTGCACCTTAGCCACAGATTGTAGCACAACCGCAGTATGCGTCACGACCACAATATAATCAAGTGCCGCTCATTCAGTCTTAGCCACAATATGTTCAAGCTACGCACTATGTCCAACAGCAACCAAACCCACCTTAGCAGTAGATGGCTCAATCGCAATTTCAGTAAGGAGGAGTCCGAGTAAGATTCTGAGGAATATTTAGAGGATGAGGAGGAGGCTTCAGTCGAGGAGGAGGACGCGGTTATGAGTCAATCCAGTGTTATACATGTGGAGTATTTGGGCACTATCATGTTAAATTTTCATATGCTTAACTAAGACATCAGTATTTCATTTCATTTTCATAACAAAAGCATATAAACATGATCACTGAAAGATAGACAAGCACAACCAAACAAAAGGAACACAAAGATTTATCCTGGGAAAACCCTAAAGGGAAAAACCAGCAAAAGCTTCCTCAATATAGATGCCCCAAAAAGATAAAAGATAAAACCAGCAAGGAGATCAAAGCCTGATCCTCCTCCTTCTCCAGCTACTTCTCTTCTCCACTAATGCGCTACACCAGTGAGAGTGTGTGCTCAAATGAGGAGAGCTACACCTCTATTTATATTCATCCGTTCACTTCAATTAACTCATCCGACATGTAGGATCGAGTTAATCATGTAGGCTCGAGTTACACATGTAGGCTCAAGTAACCACACTGGGGTGCGAATGACCCACCTTTACAATTAGAGGGGACAACCTCATGACTCTTATTAGTTCTTCCAATTAGAAGCATCGGGGTACAATATAATACAAGTGGTTCTCCCGGTAGGACCATCAAGGACCACAAAAAGATACATATAGAATATTCTTCGAAGTTACAATATTTCAACACTCCCCCTTAATAAGAAGGGTATTCTACAACAACATCAACAACAACAATAGTAGGAGAGGACATCATCAACATCACATTAGAGAGATTTTGAGGTCAAAAATGGGCCTCAAAAAAACCAAAATGTACTATAAAAATCAACCAATTACATTCTAGTAGATGACATCATCCCCCATGGTTGAGGTGGCATTGCATGAGTTAAGAATGCTTATTTGTCACATTTTTTATGGTTGATGAAAACCCAAAGTTAACCAAGGTAGTGGTACAAGTACTTTTAAGTCATAAAGTGAAGTACTCATAATAAAAGTCATTTCACACTTTTTCATAAAC